>DWMR01000912.1:0-10683 GCA_018245355.1 Dalla costala | reverse complement strand
ATATTCTTATTAACATCTTATACTAACAGGACTAACTAACTAACAGTCCCTCATACAGTCCCATTCCAGGCTTGTCACAGATGTCCATAGGCAGCAGCGGTTGGACTGCAAGCTCGTTTTCCACTCTCATAATATAAAAATAAAAAAATGCTTTAGCTTAACAATACACATGCACTATTAACTTAAACGACGTAGTATTACACAATTGGACAAATTTTAGCAAACCTGATGATAAACTTATTATCTTTGAGTAATACATCAGCCTAAACAGTCAAACGAATGTTCTTTCACTAGGCATGAATAAATCGTCGATTGTGTGTAGTTATTAACACATTTTCGTTAATTACCCACTCGCTAGCCGTAGGTACTACACGATAATGACATGCCGTGATGTGATGCCAGTAGCTCAGAAGGCCACTTTTTATAAGTACAATCCCTTCTGCGTTCTTTCGTACAAGGAATGTATGTTATGAACTTGCGAGCTAATTAATCTAAGGCTTCGGTCGTGTGAATCACATAAGGGAGACGGAAAATAGCTGCAATTTTTATAGAATTAACGTAAAAGGTGTGAAATTTTGGTATTTAAATCATTCAGTAAAGAATTATAAAAATACAAGACGTTGTCTGCGGCTCTGGCCGCGTACAAATTCCACCTTATTCCCACAGAAAACTTGATTTTTCGGGAAAAAAAGTAGCCACTCTCCGTCCCATAAACTTTCTCTATGCAAAGTCAAACAGTTACTTTGTTGTTGCAAGAACGAAGGACAAACCAAGAAACCAAGAATAGTTTTTTTCGTATTTAAAATGGTGACATTATAAGGATACGCAAAAAACCATTGCGTTTTTGGTGGAGCTCTTGGTTGTAGCCTTCCTTAAGTTGTCTTATTCTGTAACTATATTATAATCTTGTTCGTCTCTTACTATATAAAATTAATATTTGAGCAAGAGATTTAAATTACCAAGTTAGTAACACTTTCCTCCTTTACTAGACAAGAGCATATAATTGGACCATCAATTACTGAGGAATGAAAATAAGTCTTCCGAGATGAGGCCAACGCACGACGGTCAAGACGACCAGTTATTTTGAATTTTTCAAGACATCTTGTTTAGCAAAATTCCTTAGTAGAATCAGCCTATAGAGCCCCAGTAGTTAATCCTTTTTGTCAAAGCGACTTCATTTGATTGTTCGTAAATCTTTCTGTACCTAATTAACTTTTAAAACGGAAGTTGTATAATTTAATATGTAAGTTTAAATTTATAATCTCTGTCTTAAGGAAATGCAAATTATGGTGCAACGTTAATCTAAAAGACTTTTTATAAAATGTATTGTATGTATCTAATATTGTTGTTTTCCACGGTACCGCTGTTGACTTCTCTATAATTAACATTCGTTCCCATCCTGTCCTGTTATTTTATTTTGATTTGGACACCACACTTGGTAACGAACTTCGACTAAGACCAAGTTAGTATACGAGTATGTTAGTCCAGATAGTATTAGTTAGTATCGGATTTTCCTTAAAATTCGTTTTTATGTACAAACTTTTATCGCCCAATTCAACGCCTTAGATATTTTTGGAAAAAAATATCCTATGTTTCTTTCCAGGGTACAAGCTATTTCACACCAAATTTAACATTTATATTTTAATAAATATTAGTAGGAAGTAGTATTAGTCCTACTCTAGGTGTATCATAGACGCGTTGCTACTCCTGTTGAAGATGACCGCCTTTTGTATGCAACTATCACACCTTTCCAACTAGCAATTACTTCATGGCAGCTGCTGAAATATGGCATATACTTATAGCACCTCCACTAAATCTAAACCCATTCCAATTCCATCCTCTACCCGTTTTCATCTCATCTATTTTTTTATACGCCCGCTCCGGGATTGCGAGCGTGAAATTAAATTATGATCGAACACAGATTAAATTAACGCTTAGCACGGAATACGTATCCGGTTTTCCGGAGGCGATTTGAGAACCAACCATTGTAGATTCTTTTTTACAGATACTAGGTTTTTAAGTATATGCCACTAATGTTTTTTTCCATCGGTACCTTGAATACAGAAATAGACTAAAAACATACTATTTAACTTTTAAATGGTACAAAAAGTAATGCAATAGGTACACATTGTTCTTAGAATTATGGGCCAATACAATGAATGTAGAGTTCGAATTGTAATTACTACAAGCCTACCGATTACGTAATCATAGTCTTAGTTCGTCTTACGAAACCAACCTATTATTACAATATACTAATACTACAACTAAGGTTACTATGACTACCTAAGTACTGTTGTCTGGGTTTCAAATGTATAGATTCGTGTTTGTGTGTTTCGAGACAAAGGCTACGGAAAATATATAATTTTATACGAAGATTTGCCCGTGGCTCCACCGGTGTAAATTTCCCTTGTCTATCCCATAACAACCGTGCCTTTTCCGTGATAAAAAGTAATTGAGTCTCATTGGTAAAACTGTTGTGCCGAAAACCTATCTTTTTTGGTTTTCTGCCCTTCAGCTTCAGGAAATTCAATAAAAAATACGGGTCATGTTTGATTATTGATGATGATCATGTGAGATATCCACTTCTGACTGTTATGATGTTAGACGCGGACTATAACAGATAACAATAACAACATCGATTTTTTACGTATGTAATAACTATTAACACACATAAGTTTAGTGGTATTTTAAATTGCTTTGTACGTTCAAATATTAGGTTTAGTAGCATTCAAATTCAATGATGTAATATTAAAATCAAAATGACTTTGAATAAAGGTTAGTTACTTGCATAGGTGTTTGATGCATCCTTGTCTTAAATGGCAGTGGTTTTAGGTGTGGCCTTGTTTGAGGTTTTTTAACTAGTTATTTTTATTTGCATGAATAGTTTGTCATTATAATATTTCCAGATAGTTTTAAAACTCTATTCACAATATATTATACTGGTACCAACTATGCCCAATCTTTATTATACGGAAAGTATACGTAAAATATTTGTCATCACTCTGAAAGAGCATAAGATGGTCCACCAGTTTGTCCGCAAGCTAAAAGGTGGCCAAAACTCAAACTTGCATCTGCGCTGAAAGTCACACCACGCGACTATCACGCCTCCTTATCAATACATACATACAAAAACTATATCTGTGAGTGTTTGCCTCAGTAAGAAAAATTGCAAGGTGCATCTAAAATAAAAGATAGGTACATAATAATATCGCCATAACAATACATCGCCCTGTCGACGGAAGGGCTCCCCTCGGTTCATTTTGACGAAGTTTTTTCTCGAGTCCACCTGCTCCGATCACCAAAAAAAACCTTGAGCTTAACACTTTATACGGTTTATTTTTCGAGGTTTATCGTGCTTTGCTGCATCTATTAGAGATTAAAGTAAGAAGCTTACTGGTAATCATTTAAAGTTATGAGGAAACTACATTATGAATCACGTTATTATAAATTAAGCCAATAGAATGAATAATGTATGTAGACTTTCGTAAGTTTTCCGAAGGTTTTGTTTGTTATTTTAACATGTAGTGTCATGAAATCGGTTGTTTACAATGTATTGTATGGTTGTTGTTTATGATAAGTACTATATATCGTGTAGAGACGTTATGTGGAGTGGTTACGACCAATCGTCGGCTCACTACAGGGCACAGGTGTCTTTATACAACTGAGGAGTCCTGGAGTGTACTCCACTAAGCTGCTCCAGAGCGGATGGTTTAGGAATCAATACGGACTCGAAGCCCAGAGTCGCCAAACTTTACGGTAATTGTAGCTTACGTAGGGCGACAAGTAAAATAGTACTCTTAATGCCACATAACGCGTAGTTTATATAGTTTAGAAGAAACTTAGCTTGAAATTCTAAATTAATTGGGATCTCTTTGTTAATTTTTTTACAAAATTATCAATGCAATCAATACCAATATACAAATCCTTAAACCTAGAAAAGCGATAGCAGTAGTCAAACAATCTCTTGAGAATATAATTATGTGTAAAACATTCTACAATACTAGGTGTTCTAAGTAACTCTCGTTATTCCCGTATTCCCGCGGGCAACGAGCGTCATATAAAACAAAATGGCTGCATTCAAAACTAAAGCCTCCGCACGTTGCCAGCCGTAGCCGCGGGGGGCGCTGGGCTCGTCTAGTTCCGCACTCCGCCACCACGCGCGCCGGCGCTGGCGTCGCCCGCTGCGCGCGCGCATCGCTACACTCCCACGTACGATCTCTCTTTGTAAACACTGTTCCGACCCGTCGCGTGCAGTTTTCAGTTCCCCTGGCTTAACAGGGATTGTTGACAAGATGAAAGTGTTGTGACAGGACTGTGTTTGTGAAGGGCGTCTGGATTACTCGAATAACGATATGACGAAAACGAAGCTGCCCAAAGGCAGCGCTCTCTTTCACAGTGCTAAGGTATGTACTTGCTGAATTGCTGAAATTTGTTTTGTTTTTGTATGACTTAAACACGTGTTAATTAGGCGTTGTTATTAACACTTAAAGTGCACACAAAAGTTATAGTCAAACCTGCTTCGTGTTAGTAGTCGAATAGTAAGAGCATGTTGTTTATGTGAAAGTATTCGAGGCTAGTTCGAGACGGCAACGAAAACCTACTGTTCTATGTCCCATGCCTTCGATGTTAAACCTGTAATACGAAACCTGCTTGATAAAGCGAGGAAAGCTCATTATTTGTCCGAATGTCCGCATAAAGCAGCGCCGTGTAGGGTAATTCGATCCCGGCCGGTTCCAGCGAAGCCTCCGTGGATCTCGCCCGCGATACCTCCTCCCCGCGAGCCTCCCTTGCCTTTTGATTTAAACGAAACGTCTTTTTCAGAGAAAGGACGAATCATTTTGAATTCACCCTACTGTATAATTTTTGTTGGCTGCGTGTTTTCAGTTCAATCAACCATTACATTACTTTTAGACAAGTTAACAATAAGTAAAAAACAATTTGAAAGAAATTTGGTAATCTTATTCGCATCGCGTATCGTATATCTTACGCTCTGGTTACATATTAACTAACGTCGAGAAATATAAATTGCAATGGTTGTTTGATACATAAGAAGGTAAAGTCACCGCAAATGAGGTTTCAATGCAAAGTATCTATGATACCATGCTCATAGATACTTTATTATTAGTGAAAGCATAACTCGTTTACAAATGTGTTACTACTTACTATCTACGGTATATAACTGGACGAACTGACCCACTATACATATTTACATATATTTTGATTCGTTTCCAAAGCACGGAGCAAAAGACATCAACGGGCACGAGCGAGATAGAAATAGCGGTTCGCGTGTGCAAAAGCAGGACGGAAGTCGCCTATAGCAATTTTGTTTATAGCTGTTTGTACGTAATTATATGGACTGGGATTTCGTGCAGGTACGTTTTTAACTGCAGGTAGTGGGCACGGCATGGTTGGATGAACTCCCTATTTTAAGCAAAAGGGATGTTCCATTACAGGGCACATTCGACCGAGAGTATGTAAAACGCAGCTTTTTAACTTAGGGTCTTGGTTCGTTTCACGCAGTACTAATCATGCGTGAATCGTTTTAAAAAGACGCATCATTAACTTATTACATTTTGATGTCTTTCAATTTCCCAATACTACCTACCATTTTACTAGGACTAAAGAGGTGTTCTGAGAATGAAGCCTTGCGTAGTAGCTGTCCTAATTCCCTTTTAATGACTACGGTCTGATGATAGGTGTTGCGAATTGTAAAAAGCAAATTGTTGAAACACCGTGGTTCTCAGAATGTGGTCGCGCGGTGACCGGTTCTTGATGGCCGCCCGAATGAAGCATCACCTCTTTCACTTCACCATTTTATTTACTCTGTGTAAACTTAAAATAGTTTTAAGTGCAAGCAAAAAATTGTATGGTTCTTGAGCTAGTACGCTCGCGTTGCTGCCATTTTTGCGAGGTTTGTGTGGTAAACTGTGCCAACTGAAGAATATAAGCAGATTCAGCAGACTAATATATTTATGACGACGTCGTGGCGCGTTGGTCAGTGACCCTGACTAACGAGCTGTGGGTTTCGGGTTCAATCCCCGGCCGGGGCGGACATTTATTTGGTAGATAAATGTTTGAACCTTAGTGCGGGGGTGTGAGTGTGTGCTTATTTATGACGAGACTTTGCAACCATTCCGCGAAATGTTCCCATTAATCTCACCGTAACCGTGCATTTTACCGGAATTAAAAGTAGTCTCTAAAACTATTTACAAAATCCATAAACTATCTCTGTACTAAAAACCACGTCGATCCCTCGATTCGTTAAAGCGCAAAAGAAGGACAAACCAACAAACCGACAAACACAATTTCACATTTATAATATTAGTAAGGATTATCCTCCATCACCGACCAGTACTAAGAAAGGGCAGCCTTTCAGAATAAGAAGGATTAAGGCCATACTTCATCGCTTGCCGATTACGGGTTGGCAGACAGTACAAGTGTAGGTCTACAGACTATAGCCAAGCATCCATGACTTGGCGCTTAAAATTTCATGCTAATAAGGTCATTTCCACCCCAG
Source organism: Dalla costala (assembly GCA_018245355.1). NCBI lineage: Eukaryota > Metazoa > Arthropoda > Insecta > Lepidoptera > Hesperiidae > Dalla > Dalla costala. The sequence goes on along the minus strand of DWMR01000912.1, from coordinate 4,166 downwards.
AAACTTATAAAATGTAAAAATTCGCATTAAATGTTGTTATTATTAAAGCAGGCTTTCGCATAAGTAGACTTAAGTGTGCAAGTGTTCACATACAAAAACAGGCGCAGCGCAGAAATAATTATCCTCTGTTCATAATACGGTAATTATTTTGCGGTGTCTGCATCCAACACTGCATCTGAGCGAAGTCGCAATTAATTTGACAGGGGCAATTGTATTTCTGGCTTTCGAGGCTTAATTACATTGTTACTCTCGACCACCGTCTTGGAGCAAGGTGTGCTAGTATATTTTGACAACCATAACTTCCAACAGAAATGCTATTGCTTTTTAAAATTGGATGACTACCAGGACTAAGATTCTATCAATCCTACGGACGTTTTCTACTTTGATAATAGTAATATTTGATGTGGTTTAGTTAGCAGTAGTTTGGTTCTTAGAAATCATTCTAAATCACACACATAAGACACACAAGTTGACAAACTGCAATGATGGAAGTAGATCATTGCAGTGTGTCAACTACTAAAACTCCATTCATTTTTAATTAAACACGACGGAATCTTGTAGAATTCGCAGCACATCTGTCGTCTGCCAAGCATCGCAAGATGATCTTTAAATTAAACTGATACAACCACTATGACCATAATCAATATTGCTTTCGACGCTGACGGAGCGCTCTTTAAAATAATAACTTTAATTAAATACTTAAGTTGACATAATTCAAGCTTTAAGCACTGCACCGCACCACCTTTCAAAAGCTTAGTGCAGACATGCATGCAGCTACCGTGGCTTGGCCAGGCTGAGCCATGCGTGAGTTAGAGAGACGCGATAGTCTGTTAATAACATGTTAATGACATTGGTATCTTTAACCGGATTATAATTATGTAGCGGTGCTCCTGCTTGGGAAGTCCGGGGTTTGAATCCCAAGCCTATGACTTATAAGTTATGTGATTTTTAAGCTATTAAATAATAGCACCTGCTTCAAAGGTAAAGAGAGAAAAAAAAAAAGAAACGAAAAAACGGAAAAGGGAAAGGGAAACGAGAGCTCTCTTTAATGTTTTATGTTTAATGAGAGGTTTGTACTTTACTTTTAAAGCTTGTGATATGTAATTGCTTAAAACTTTACACGCCTTTGCATGTGAAGTCTGCCAATTCACACAAGGCCAGCGTGGTGGACTATGGCCCAACTATTCTCATTTTGAGAGGAGAGCCGCGACCTGTACTGGGTGATGGGTTGTTGATGAAGTATTATTTTTTAATGATAACAAATAAAGTAACCTGTCGCAAAATTGGCAGAAGACCAAGGATACAATTAAATACAAACGAAATGGGTCTAAAAAATTTATACAGAATTGTAGGCGAGCCGCTTCCGCAGGGGAAACGATCGTCTATATTTTCATTTAAATATACTTCCGCTTGTACGTATAGCCGTGGTGGGCGACGAAACTATCCCATGCATTGAAGTGCACTTGCTTCTAAATATGGATAATAGTGCTACCAACTTTAACCCGTTCTCAAATAGATTTGAACAGTCAACCTAGTCATCAATTCGTCTGTGCTATTGCTTCCAAACGAATGCTTTCTATGCGGTTTTTTGGTTTGGGAGGCAGGTTTTTGCAAGACGGTTACACAACTCGTTTTGGAATTAGGTACCTGGCATCCGCGAGATATGATAGATACACTATCCAAAAAAATATATCTAAAATCAGGTATATATTTGTATCTAACAGATTGTTTCAATAAAGCAGGTCGTGCGATAGTCGCTTCCCACGCAAACCAAGAGCCGGCAAATCGTGCTTCTTGCTCCGATTATGAATTCAATATGTTTGATGGCTCACTGCGCTCCTCGGCTTCGCATTAAAAACGTGTGTAAATGACCCCTCTATTCATTTACACTTTCTTTGTACGATACAAAGAAATGCTGTTCAACACATGCACTTATGAAGTTTTTCAAACGACTTAAGATTTATTACCGTAAAATGCACAAGGAAAACAACGCAAATGATGTAAATAAACGTCTCTATTTATTGTACAGTACGCTTCGATAGCGAGAAAACTACAGCGAATCAAGGTTATTCATGACGGAGAAGTTTATGCGAAGAAGTTTAGTTTTTATGTTTAGTTTATTGCATTGTTTATTAAACGTAAATTTCTATTCATTTATTCGTTTTTATTAAAGACAAACTTGTTATTCATACCCTAGCAAATATGTGTTTTCCATAGATGTTGCTACAGAATATTATGTAATTTTTCTTTATGACTTTTCATTTCTAACAGAGGATGTGTCATGCGCAAGCGGATGCAGCACCTAATGCAAGTTTACCTCACTGCCTAACGGATGTTTCTTATAACATGTTCATAATATTATAATTACAATATTGTTATATAACTACTGAATTGTTACGGTGCAGTGTGTGGTGTGTTTTGTATTATTTCTTATAACACAGCCGTTGTTCGCACGAGGAAAGTTATTTTTTCTATACATGTTTGGGGTTGGAATTCTTAAAAAAATCTTTCATTGCCAGTAGGCCCCATCATTTTAAAAGGAATCTACAGCTCGAAGCTGATGTTTGTAGGATTTATAGTTTTCGAAATTTGGTCATAAGTCAATGTCGCTTAATAGAGATTGAAAGAGAGGTAATCCTCTCTTTTGTAAAATTTAAGTAAGTAGGTCATAGTAATAAGTGCCGATGATGAATAATTATATTGGAATCTTTATAGCACTTGTGAAAACCTTGAATATGTATACATATGTGTACATACAATTAATTTTACAGCTGCAAAGTTTTGTCATTGTTTTCCAATCACAACACCATGGCCTAAGTCATGTGTAAAACCTAGCGTAATTCGCAGGCTGCTCTGGGTTGTGTGAACATATAAGTTATTGCTAAACCTATCTCGACTAGAGCCATTGTCCCGTTATGTAGGTACGCCGGCGCCGCGAAACTCGTTAAGGCGGCGACTACGCCGTACCTACCTAAACCTATGTATCTACTCGTATATCTAGTCTTATGTGCACGTGCGCTGCTGGACTAAAGTACTCGCAGACTTTTGAAATTATTGCTTCTTACTAACAGTGAAACATCTAAGGACAATAGGCATTAAATTAATAATGAATAAGTATTATTTTATTCACATATTGTCTAATATCAAAAACGTGTCGTACTAGAGTTACATGCCCCTACCCCCCATTTTTCATCATTCTTTAAAGTCCTCTTACCCAAAGGTTGTCTGGAAGAGATCGCTATCAGCAATAAGACCGCCTTTCCCATACTTATTGTTATTTAATCTCGTTATTTTTTATTAGGTCCATAAGCGTAAGTAGGTAAGGGACGGCGAACGAGGGAGGGGAGGCGTGGCCTAAATCCTCCCGCCTAGTAAACAAACGAAAACACGTTCGTATAGTGCGTACAGAAAGGTTTCGAATGCCGAGAATGGGCGCATATTTTGCCGCTAAGTAGCTGCTTCAAGAAGTTGCCTTTTGAAATGTTACTGCACTGTTCCCATTGATTGCAAATTGCAGATTCGCATTCTATCACAAGATATAAACTTCACTGAGTGCCTGGCCCTAGTTGACTTACAATGGGGATCCTTAACGTAGGCAATAAAGTGATAAAAATACAGTAGGTATTCTTTAAAAGTATATAAATTATCATAGCCCCACTTATACAGAATAATATCAGTATTTTTCTCCGTAGGCACCTACGTACTTAGGTAGGTACTACTTTTGGTTCATAGGTAGGTAGGTACCTACTATGCGAAAGGGAAAAAAGGATTGGCCTTACCTACAGGAAATTTTAGATATGCCGGAGGGCAAGCCCAAAACAGGAAATAGGTACCTTTGGACCAAGATAATTTACAAAGTAAAAATAAAAATGAGGTAAACATTTTTCCGTTTATAATCTGTCGCATGTCGTCTCTGTCGCAGTGACTTTAGATGTGATAGAGCAGCTAAAAAGCAGAGAACAAATTTTCAAAAAGCGTGATAAGATTACATTTAATTAACAACAAAAAAGAACCCAACTTCAATCTTTTCTAATATATCTCCAAAGTCGAGGGTCCAACAACGATGAAATTTATATTGGACCACACGGCAAGCACCAGCTTTCAAATAAAAAAAGAATCATCAAAATCGGTTCACCCAGTCAAAAGTTCTGAGGTAACAAACATTT
>DWMR01000911.1:0-10687 GCA_018245355.1 Dalla costala | reverse complement strand
CGGCCGCCCCGCCCGCTCCCCGCTCCCCGCGCCCCGCCGATCATATGTTCGCCGGCGAGACCCGCCGGGCGGCCGCTCACTGTGACTCGGGCTCTCGCCACCGTCGCAACACTACGTTCCGTTCTCGCTAGCGCGCGCCCGATCAGCTGTCCGCGACAACACTATCCGCGCACGCGAGCCTTCGATAAGCCGCTGTGCGGTGTGACATGGAGTTGCTGTGCGCGGAGCGGGTGAGCCCCGGCAGCGAGGGCTCGCGGCCGGGCCCGCAGCCGGCGCCCCGGGCCGCCGCCTCCGACCCGGTGCTGCTGCGGCGCCGCGTGCTCGACAACCTGTTGCGCACCGAGGAGCGCTACGCCGTCACCGCCAACTACTTCGGCACCGTGCAGACCGAGGTCACTCCCCAGATGCGCCGTCTCGTCGCCGAGTGGATGCTAGAGGTGAGCGCACCGCGCCGCATGCGCAGGCCGCACCCACACCACCCGCGCGATCGTTCGCCATTTTGTTGCTCGGTTTTCGCCGGCCACGTGTAGCTGCTGCGAGCCCGCCGGCACCGGTGGCACTCGTATGCCTTCGCCACCGCCTGCTGGGTGCTCGTCTCCGAGGACGAGCTCACGCACTTGCCCACTCGCCGACTCGCCTCTCTTCAGACCCATTCATTTAAAAACCAACTTTCAGCATTTCAGTTTTATGGTCCATGGTGAGAGGTATTCAACAATTAATAATATAATTGGAGTATGAAATGATAACAGCCCGCGAGATAGTTGTAAAGTCATTTGAAATCATATGTGTCGTTTTGTTTACATGAACAGCTGATCATAGTTGAACAGGCCTATAAAAGATTCTTATTGGATTTTTGTGTTGATTTACATGAACAAGTTTCACATGCCACTTTAGTGAATGACATCACCCATAATGGTACCTAAATTGGCTTTTTCCTATCTTTTTAGAAGTACAGGTAGGTACAATTTGTAGAAGTTCGAAGAATGGGTAATCGAAATAGAGTACCGAGCGTGGGGTAGAGTATCGTTATTTTCACGGCAGATCTCTTTAAATATAGGTTCATGCTTAGGGTGTATAAAATAGTATGAGTGAAACGTGCACTCGGAATGTACTCGCAAGCCAGACGCCCGGCTAGCGCTCCAGCGCGCGCGGCGAGGGGCCCCCAGCCGGAACGCGGCGGTCGCCGACCGATGCGACTCGCTCGTTCTATTTGAATAATCAGCTGATTTTGACACGCACACAGCTGACTCCGGACGCGCACTTACTTATCTTTCGCTAATAAATAGTTGTGTGTCATACTTTTTCAGTATTTCATGTTGCGATTATTGTTATATTAGAATTTGTAATGTAATAGGTAGTTCTGTTGAATCTCCAGTTCGTTGCCCTTAGGGCGTCGCGTTTGGAATTTCACAAGATTTCGTGTAGATAACCATTATCTAAGTTTAACATTCGGAGTGGTAAGAAAGCAGTCAGCTGTGAAGTTTGCGGCCACGTGGGAGACTTAAGCGCGACGGTTCGCGCTGACGTCATACCTGTAGGTACCGAGTACCGGCGACGCAAGCGCCGCGATGCCGCGCTCCCACCGCACCGTGCCGACACCTCGTGTCGTGGTTACGTTCCATTCCATCTAAAGCCTAAACCAGTCGCATACCAAATTTCAGCACAACCAGACCGAAACAATTCCCGTGGCTGTAAGGTCACTGACATTTCGATGTACTTTACATTTAATTAATTTCAAGTCCCTCCATAAAAGTTAAACAGTGCGTGATCGTTCAATTTTTAAATAATTTACCTGTTGGGTATCTACTTGTATTTTTTTATAATAGTAGTATTAGAGAATGCACAGGAGCGAAGTATGTTATAAAAAAATTCAAGCGTACCTAGGTAGGTATAAAATTATAAATTGCTTTATTTTTAACTGTTCATAATAAGGTTCCGTCTGGACCCCGGCTTTACATAGAATTAGAACTATGAGACCGTAAAAATAAACAGGCCGTACATTACAGGCCGTAAATATTAATATACATACATAGGTAGGTACACTAACCATAAATCCTATTAGGTACGTAGCGTACCTAGGTATCTCACTGGGTATCTAGAACAGGCTTTTTCATTTCTGATTTATTAGGCTCGTTTCCACTATGTCGTGAAGTTTTTTTATCGTTTGACGACTGTCTCTAGCTGTACCCCGTTTACACGACAATCTGTCGTCATGGTTCCCGCTGATACAATTTTATCGTTGCACGAGTCTATGGACTGCAGTCGTTCTTTCTACTGCTGTAATGTCGTCATCACAGATTCATGTCCGATTGAACAAAAAGTTGTGGACGCCAGTAAATACTTAGTGGTATGCTATTATGTGAACAGATCCAAATCGCACGTATAAAGGTAGTGGACGACAGTTAATCGCGTCGTTATGTATGTGAACAGCTCCATTTAAATATAGGTACCTACGAGCTACGACTCTTTAACTACACGACCATGTGTCGTGACGACAAATTGGAACCCGCCCATACCGCGCTGACAGAGTTGGTTTTGCCAAACTCTTGGTTGCGTTGATATTATAGATATTATTATTAACGGTGTAAGTACTTCACCGCGTTATTGTTATTTAAAATGAAATAATTACTTTGATTACCCTTTTTGTACGCTGTATTAATACGTATAAACCATAACGAACAACGATGGGAAGGAAGTTAATAAAGCTCAAAGTCGCTTGTACAGGTTAATTAAGCAATATTATCTTGGTTCTCTGTAGTTATCGCGAGTACAGTAAAGTAGCGTAAAGTGCTTAGACGGAAGAATGCCCTGTTTCGCTTAGACGTAAATTAATCAGCTGACAGCTCCCGAGCGTGAGATAGTCAGCTGAGCAGTAAACGGAAAGGTGGAGGTTTTCTCGAAGGTACAATAGGGTGTGTACCGCCTCGGGTTACCGTGCGAAACTATGCAGGAACAATTATTCGCGTCTCGTGACACTCCGCTTACGACTAGTTCACTGCAGTATCATCTGCTTTCACTTTTCAGTGTTTTCCTTATAAGCTAAGCATATTTACGATCATTAAAATTAATATGGAAAAACATCTCGCAAGCTGTTGCTTCATCTAAATACTATTGATATTTCTATGAACCATCAATTTTGAGGTCGGATGAATGAAAGGTATAAGAAGTACTTTAGTAAGTTGTTAAGTACTCATCATGCCGACTAGATAGTATGGTAATTTTGTGAAATGGTGCCGTGAATGGACGTTGTACAATGAACTAAGCAAGTATAGAATCTCCATAGCGATTACGGAGTAACAACGTTCAGTAACCGTTTCTGATAAGAAATTCAACTGCAGGAAAGTATGCGTATTTATCGCAATAAGTGTGCACTACTATTTAAAGAAATATATAGGTTATCAGGAATTCCGGATGATAAGCTCAGCGCTGGGTGCGGCGATGGGTTTCGATAGTTAACGAACTTTGTGGAATGGTTATTAACGGGTTGGAACTATTTCAGGTATGCGAGGATCACAGCTGTCAAGAAGAAGTGTTTCCGCTGGCGGTCTCCTACTTGGACCGGTTCCTCAGCCTGTGCATCGTGGGCAAGAGCCAGTTGCAACTCCTGGGGACGGCCTGTTTACTACTGGCCTCCAAGCTGCGGGAGACCAGCTCCCGTGGCCTCCCAGCGGAACTACTCGTCTTCTACACCGCCAACAGCATAACCTTAACTGATCTCTGCGTAAGTGCACTTTACTTTTCACCAGCAACAACAATGAAGCAACATTCATGTGGAACTACGTTGGGCGTTTTTCCAATAGCTGGCAAAGCCGGCCTGCTCGCCGCACGGCGGCAGTCCGGCTGCCAACCGGCAATGCCGTCTAGTCGAAAAAACCCCATTCGGTATGTCGCGCAGTTCTCGCCGGAAAGAACCTCGAACGTATACCCAAGTAGGGTGGGCATCAGGTGGCGGCCGTTTGTTCACTTTCCAGGAGACTCGTGGCCACTTACCATCAGGTCACGTTCGTCCGGCTATAAATATAAAAAAATATGTACAATTTACGAGCCAAACGTACCTATAACATACTCATCAATTTATCGTTGTTTTATATCTAAAAACTGTTTAGAGACTGTCTCTAACGCGTCAGGTGAACTGATGTTATTTCGTACTCTGATAAGCTCTGACTTCATTTTCATTCATGTGGGTATCTAACTACCTACCTACTCCGTATTCCTCGCTTGATTACGCGTACGCCGGCTGTTGATGAGGTTTCTAACGCATGAGACGTATGAAACAGCTGATCTAATTAGTCACACAGTTACGCGTATCGAGTCGCTGACGCTGATGCATCTTGCACGGCCAGCAAGACACCACGAGACTCGAGACGCTTTCGTGTCGTTCACTCGCCTGATTTCTAACTGCCGCAGTCGTCTCGCCACTCCGCGAACATCCGTGAGAGATTGGAATTCCAGATTTGTGACGGTACATTAATTAATCGAATGATCCCAAACTCGATAAGTCTGCATTCGGTTAAGTTTTTTGATATTGGTCGAGCTTTTGAATTTCTTCCTGCCAGTCAAATACTGTAACTCCCCACGGTCAACGCTTACTGCTTCTGCAGCTATATTATAGAAGGAAATAGGCAGACACAGGGCGTAAATTAATCGAATGATCTCAACATTTCTATCCGAGGATGTGTCTTCGAATTGGATAAGCTTTTTGATGCTGCTTTTTAATCTTTCTCCCGACAATTAAATACTGCTCATGCAAACTCAAACTTCATTTGGTTTTTCATCCGAAAGTAGGCCTGCCTACCTGCATGCCTAGCTAGGCACACTTGACGAACGTCATACAACACACGATTTATTCTGTACAAAGCAAATAAAGTAGGTATTAGAAAATGGGTAGGCACCATTTTTTTTTACATCCTTCAACTTACGTCACATTCTAAGCACACCAAAACAAGTAGGTAGGTAGGTAGGTATATCAGTGTAGTAAAAATTTTGCCACGGTAAATAACGCACCCAGTATAATGGATTTTGTGTGTCATGCAGTCAGTCGCTGCAGTGCAATATCATCAAAGGCCCGTTTATCACGAGTGACATTTCAAAAAGTAATGATAACTCGATAAACGAATGTAAAGATTCATTCCAATTAAAACCTAAGTAGCACACGCCAAAAGTTAAGTTAGCAACAAATGTTTACTTGTTTATAGTATGACCGGAAATTGCGCAATCCTTATCAAGTAACCTCCATACGGTCTCACAGTAGATTCCCCGCGCAAGCGAACCAAATTCTGATATTTGCATCACGAATGTCACGATGTTACAAAATGTGTACCGATGCCGCCGGTTGCATTTCTGGCGGGGCGGCCACCCGACGGGGCCCCGTCGTTCCGTAGATAATAAGTGCACGGCACATCTTCGCACGTCATACGTTTTACTCGGCATGTTTGAAAGTGCATTCGGAGCGGAACGGACCGACTCTTGTTACAACATTGGTAACATTTTAGGAGGAAATCACCCGCCTGCTTTGGCGAGACGCGTTAATGCCTACTACCGAGCGTTTTAAAGCGTTCTGGTTTCTACGCTGCATATGAGTACTTAAAATGATGGGAGCCAAAGTTGGCCTCGTTGGCGAGGAATGCGGCAGGGAGCGGTCCGGGGAGGGCTGCGGACAGTGTCCCCTAACGAGTCGACAGGCTTCTTCGAGGAACCGCCGAACGAGAGGCGCGTTTCAATCAGACCAATTACAGGCGAAGCATGCCGCTTATTTTTTCTCACGCCCGCGCGACCGCCGCTAACCTTGCTTCTCGCCACATCAGAGTGTGAACTCTTCCACGCTACGGAAAATGAGATCTCACATTCGATTTGACTATTTATAATTTTTCACGACCGAGCTTTTTTCACCTACGATGCTCGTGACTTACCGCGGGGGTTCGGAGTTTCGGACCTCATCGTTTTTGTGATGATATTCATCAATTTGTCAACTTTAAATATTAACTAATACCACATTCCTTAAGACGCGATTCACTGTCAACCAATAATATTTCATTATTTATTTCCTTCCTAAGCTATCGATCGGTGAAACTATAATGATAGTTTATTATCGATAGAACGTTAACTATCATTTTTAAATTAACAGTATGCCACTTTATGTACACTTTCCCCGTATCATTTGATTTTATTACACTCTATTCACATTTTATATTATTGGTATTCGAAACATTATAGTAAAAAAAAATCATAAAATACTTTACACGCCTGTGGAATGAGAGCTAATAACCTGCGTAGCCTTTTCGTAGCACCTCTACGAATATCCGTAGACTGGCGTTGTCGGATATTCAGAGATATTACTACGTTTTGGAAAATGTTTTCAAATGATGTATAACGGCTTCGTCACACCCAGTGCATTTAAAATTATGCTCATCTCATAATAGCTCATCCGAGTGTGGAGAATGTCTGTTTAGTACCGTAACCAGCTCCATGTATCAATAATTGTTTTATGCAGATTTATACTAATTACAATAATCCCCACAGCTAATGCTATACCCGTATTTCTAAATAGCTTTTTAAGCTGCAAAGATACTTGTTTACTGACTACAAAAAAGGAACGGTTTGCTAGTGGACCAGAAAGTTCCATGACGTGTCGGAAGCTTCGACAGTCTTGCAATGTAACGCCGTGGTCACGGTGTAATTTCCATCGGCCATACTCAATTTACTCAGCAATTTAAATTTATAAAGTAAAGATTTTCAGCCTTTAACAGTTACAACTTGAACTCATTTTACTTACATAGAACTTACTAATTAGGTACTGAGGGCGAGGTGTAGAATGCGAAGCTATTCAAACAACCCAAAATTCCGCACAGTCGCTGCAAATAGGCTAACCCGGCAATCGCGTCGAATCGAATACGCACGAAACGCACCGCCTGATTCGCTTGACGAACTGGGGGGTCTAGTATGAAAAACGAAACGAACGCTACGTTCGGAGGGATCGTACGTTTACTTAAAACGAAACTCCCCCGAAAGCGACGTTTGATCGAAGTTAGTGGTTTGACACTATACTTTCGTCTTAGGGTCCACGAATGGAAAACTTTCAAACCACTAACTTCGATCGAACGTTGCTTTCAGGGGACTTTCGTGCTAATTTTCATTACTCATATCTTCATACTAAGTTTCATTTTTCGTGCTAGACCCCCTGGTTCGGCTCGGCTCTTTTCTTATTGACGCAATACCAAATAGCAGGCGAATTATTGCTTCTATGCTCTTCGTCGACTAATAAAGGACGTTAGGCATGTTGCTATGCCATGATGATGCAGGTGGCATAATGCAAAGCTCACACGGTCTCTGCAGCATACTCCGCAGTGCATACTCCGTACGTCGGTACGTTTCCGCCGTAAACATTTATTAGAATTGAAGTTTTACTTTACGATTCGTGCAGCATAATATATTATATTTTATAACATATTAGATCAATGATACGCGGTATTACTGTTCCAATAGGGAAAATAATTTGCTGTTTACCGTAGCTATAGTAGTTTCGTCAGCAAAACTTTGCTCTTTCCATATAAACTTATTACTTCTGAAATGGAACTATTTAGAGTTGTAGGTACATTTCTATGAACCGCTATTAATGTGTATGTAGTCTTCCCCGATTTGGTGATTACAAATTTACAATGATCGAGTTATATTTTGCTTTTCCGTCAGTAGGTACCTACCTACGGTTTTAAAAGACATTTGCACCTGTTGTAAATAATTTAATTGATTGCCACTAATCTGATACAATGAAAGCAAAAGGTGACCTTATCGCTGATAGCTGATATCTTGATAAGTAACAAAGGTTTTGTAAGTATAAACGCACAGGTTTCATATTATGTACTATGGAGAAACATACTGTTTGTTGATCTCACGGCTAAGCTCACGGCACGGCCGCGTTTGTTTCGCGCTAATGAAACTTCCCTCGCCGACTGCGAAACAAAACGTGCAAGCAGTGCATAAACTTTTTTACTTTTATGACTTTCCGCAAGAAGCAGTGTGAAAGATACCTTTTTTGGTTAAGTACATGTTTATTGTTTCTCATGAGTACATGACGGAACACTGGGAGGATAGGGGGAAAGGGGTCCGGGAACCAGTTGCATTCCAGTCGATGGCGGCCTCGTTGCAGGCTCACTTTGCAAACAAAACTCGTCGACGGCGGGCTGAACGTTATTACACAATCATTCTGTGCAACAATGTTCAGCAATCGTTACCGCTAAACTGGTGCTCATCCAATTAGTTGCTTAGAAAGTACTGGTGCTCTCTGCTCAATAGTTTTGATGGAGATAAGGTCTTGGAAATAGTTTTAAAGGCCGTTCATAATAAAATGGTGAAGTAGACACTTTATACAATACCCATAAACAAAAGTAATAAATTTTGAACAAACAGGTTCTTAACATTATCACTTTATCGCCCATGCGGGTACTGTGGGAGGTAGCATGAGGGAAGAAAAAAATTAAAAATTTGTGGTTTACATTACACTACAGGGATACTGACTTCGTGCTTCACTGCGCTTCTTTGCGAGCTGCCCTCAGCTTTATGTTTTAGGAGACGAAGATAGATTTGAAGATTCTATTCTGTAATTAGTTGTGTGTGCGTAGCAAAAGGTCTATTGAATTGTAGTAACACTTTACACACTATTTAAAAACATAACTTTATTATGTTCTTCATTTTTGCATTAACCTGATTAACAATTATTTGCTTACGAGCAACTTAATGCATCATTTCATCGTCATTTAAAAGGAATTTGCTGTAATAATGTCTTACGTAACACACCTTTAAAAACCTATCACGTTCTGCTTGCTCGAGGTAACTTAAGTATTCTACACTACAATATGGCTTCCGATCAATGACAAATCTTTCAGTTAACTATTTTAGAAACGTTTGTGCGTAAACCAGTACGTATAGCTAATCATCATAGAATGTTAAATCTCTTTCCGTATACGCTCATCGACATCTGGAAAGTTATAAGTTGTTTAGTCTCAGTCGTTATGGCAACGCGACACCGACCTCGATTGTTCGGAGCGCGGAGCCGGGCTCGCCATTCGGTGAAATTGGATAAAGCATGGGAACCGAGTATGGAATCCAGCTGTAGTGTGTCGCGGGCGAGGGTTGTTTGCATAGCTCGCTTTATTGGCTGTAACGCGGCTCGATAACTGCTGCCGCCGAACACGCCGCGGGGCAGCCTGCTCTAATGAACACCGGCTTGGAAGTTTACGAGCTGCATTCCACTCGTCTCGAGTTATACGTACCTTCACACGCTTCGGCTGCGCTTGTGAGGTCAGCTGATAAACGTGTATCTACTTTTTGTAAGTAAATTTTTATCACGATACGTAGGTACGTCCCATTTTTATTCATATAAATAGATAGATCTGCATATCCGCCCGGCGTCGTGTGCAGCGATGTCTGCGGTGAATGCTTTATGAGCGTATTGTTCCCGAAGAGCTGTTCAACGATCACAACCCGAACCGATGACCGAATCTTTTCAGTTCGCGGTCGACCCGCATACCGCGACATCGTTAAGAGCTTTCGCTCACCTGTTCTTTTTGTTTCTGAGGCTCGTCGCTATTATATTTATTGTGAAATACGTTTTTCTCACATTTCAACCTGCCTATCGTGGGTTGACGCTACAGAGTTCTAACGCACACTGACACACGTTCTTAATTCGTGCGACTTCCAGTGATGAGACTCCATTCATTCACAAGCGCCCGTTATCAATAACGATAGGACATAAGCAATAAACTATGCCATACAAGTCTGAACTCTACCCCTCCAGCCATGAGATTAAAATCGTTCGGCTGTGAGAAGCAACCGAATCGCCGCAGCAATCGACCCCGTCGTTTGAGTTAAGTAAACATCGAGTATTTATCTGTCAACGGCCATCCATCGCTAATGTATGAGTGTGTGTCTGCACACTAAATAATCAAGTTATTCATAAAATCTACCATTCATACTGCCAACTTGCTCATGAGCACATTTTTATCGTAAAATTAATTAATGTAATCTGGGTCGGCGGACTGTATACGGAGATAAAGCATACCGAAAACTGCAACATTTGTGTCATTTATTATTATTGTGTATAATAATTAAGTAGATCGGTATTTACTTCTAACAAATAGTGGTCTACATTATTAAGTTTTTTTAATATAAGTATTTACTGAAATCAAATGTCTATTATTGTAACAAGGCTTGTTGGCAGCATTTGCAATGTTTAACGGGATTACTTATTTGGTCATGGCCAGATGTGGAAGTGTAGGAAGCTGTCGCAAACGGCCGCATTATTCTATTCCCCGTAGACTCCTGACTTAAGGGATACCTACTTCTCTAAAAAGTAGCTTGCTTTATAAGTTAGATCGCACAACAATGTGCCGGGGACTACCTACGCACCGTTCCGGGAAGTGCCGCCAAACTCGGCGTGTTTACGATTATACAGCGGATGTGGCGACTGCTTGCCACATTATTGTCCTAGCAAATTAACGCTTTCTATAGTTTCTATTACAAATTGTTCGTCTTCGGTCTTTACTCGAAGTAGGTTTAGAGCTAGGGTTCTGAGACGCCGCGCTGCTTCTGTTGTACTCTTGTACTTAATTACTAAATTAATAATAATAATAAAATCAATTTATTGCCACACAACTTAAGGAATTAACAAGAAATACAATAAAATTAATGGGCA
>DWMR01000910.1:0-10688 GCA_018245355.1 Dalla costala | reverse complement strand
TGCGTTGCTACCCCTGAGGACTAAGGTGGTCGCCTCTTGTATAAGTGTAACCGGCATCCGCACCCTTCCGTCCGTCCGTGAATAATCTGTTGTTAAAGTTTTTTCAAATCTGGTACAAAACATTGTATCAAATATAGGTTTGAACTTTTAGGTGAGTTTTCATGCTATAAATGATTGGCTGCGTGTAGAATATGCACGAGCTTTTAAGGCGATTATAAGATCGATACAGGTGTGTCTCGTATGGAAGCTGTAGAGCTGTTGCTGCAGTTATACCTATACAAGTCATTGTCACTAGAGTGCTGGGTACGGGGGTTTAAATGTAGTCGGGGCATTCGTCTACTGCCCGCAGAAGGCAAGAAAGGAAAGAATTGATATTTGGTAACATGATTTTCCATCTTAGGTTATCCACGTTCTATTTCTATTACCTATAACTATAACAGTGTAACCTGGTTGGATATTTCCTATGCAGAGGACCACTCGGCTCACCGCTTCGTCTATCATTCAAAGTACCTATTCACGAGTACCTTTCTAAAATTGTGAGGCATTTTTTGGAGTATTTAGGTTCCGGTTTGCTGCAATTGCTATAACAAAATATTCTACAGTTACATCAGTAGCAAAATTTATTGATAGGATGTTGGAAATGTAGGCTTTAAACTCTCGATTTAGGAGGTGCTTCTGAAAATTTATAGCCTCAGCATCGACGGCTAATTTGGCCATCAGAACTGCGGGCGGTAAATCGAAGCGAGCAAAGCATTAATCACTGAGACCACATTTAGGTACGTCCAGCATTTAACGTGACCGAATTACGTACTACGTAAGCGACGTATACGCTTAGGGTCTTTGCCCACTACACAATAGCATACTATGGCTACACAACTCTTAAGCGACCCACTGCAGAGCCCGAAAATCTCCTCACACTGAGGAGACCTAGAGTGTAAGTATTCCACCGCTTTGCTCCAGTGCGGATACTGTAACCAAAACGTGTCAGGCAAAGAAAACGGGGTTTTTAAATTGTATGAAATTATATGTAGGATTGGAATTGTTCAGACTTTTTTTTCCTGTCAATAAATAAAATCTGTATTAATAATTGGATTTTAATTTTATACGGTGAAAACCGTAAGTGTTACGACTAGTATACAGTGCTACTGGGGATATAATCTATTTATGCAGGGGAGTAGTTTTTGCGAAGTGGGGTCTAAAGAGTACTCCTCGGGACCGAGCAGGATTCTGTGAACAAAAAAACGAGACGAAGCAATGTGGCATAGATTGTACTATATATGTATATACTATTATAGATGCCATTACTATACTACCTACTACTACTACTATCTACTCATTTCTGCTTTGGTACTGTATTTGGACTACTAGAAGCTAGCACTAGAAGACTGCATAATCTAGCATAGCATCTAGGATAGCATAAAAAAAGTCTTCAGTATTTTTTCAATCAATAAAAAGCCAATACAGGGCAATACAGGGAATCCTAGTGCGGGGGTGTGAGTGTGTCAACGTTTAATCTGGTTTAATTTATTTATGTTACACAATAAAAACGCACGCCAATTAAATATTGTATTTATAGAACGGCATGCACGAACTTAACCCTTAATTTTGGCAATAGGGACCGTAAGCAGTAAATCCGAATGGGTGAAGCATTTATCAAGAGAACACGGCAGGCTTGGGAGGTCCAGCGATTTACTGTTGCCTGTCTTGATATCAATCGGTAGGCTAGATAGACAGATAGCCATAGTATTTTACGTTCGTGGCCTGTTATCTTTTTTTTGTCTTTGTGTTATGTTTCAGAAGCGAAAGATTTTCTGCCGGCATCTCATAAGGTTTGCCAGAGTCGAGATTTTATTTTATGTCAGTATCTTTCTTTTTTCTCTTTTAGGTACTTGGTTCAGTGAAACAAAGAATAAAGAAAGAGAGTTGCTAGGTTAATAAGTTGGAGGACGAACGAGGAGGTGTAAGGATACAAGTATTGCCGTCGGCTTGCTATTGGGCTATTAGAATAAATAATAATTTATTTAGATAGTACCAACTGAAAATTTACAAAGGAGGAAACCTGAAGGAAACTGTTTGTTTAATTTTACTTTCCACAAAGTAAGTAAATAAACGCAAAGTAAGTAAGTAAATAATAAACGTATAGAAAAGTAAAAGCTATGGCACATAAAACCAAACCTCATCACAGAGTAGGTACAGAATAAATATATTTAATGGTTATGTATGTTTGTGTTTTTGTTGGATTGAACTACTCGTATGACGCGTCATCAGTTTTCCGTATCTTATTAGCCCCGCTTCCAAACCCCGCACTTAACCTGGACTCCATATTATATGGCATTCATGTTGGCTTATAAACACAAACAAAACATGACATTATGTCCAAAGCGAGCACACATATGTACTTACCTATTATATATGCCTTTCCTGGCCAGAAATCGTACCCCACCCACGACAGAGGTCACTACCAACTTGTCAAATTATTCACCCGGTTACGGTAGCTTAGTTGTTAAAGTCTTTGTTTGCTCGTTTGTAAAGGGTAAACACATAAATGAGTTAGTAAGTTAAGGCAGTAGGTAAGTTCCCTAGCTGCTTAGCCTGATTTAAATTGGGAAACTTCTTTCATGCATGTTTAAATTAATATCATGCAACTTATTTCAACATAATAATTACCATATAAAATTAGGTGTCGGTGTACCTAATTGATTAGTGACTAACTGGAATGTCGAAAATTTTAAGGCCGCCCTAATAACGACTTATGTAACAACCAGAACCGACTGCCTAACGTGTCCTACGAAGCACGGAAACGCTCATTTTGCCACTAGCGGTCACCCAACTTACAACTACGGCCTAGGCGGCTTGATTTGGTCAATCAGTTACGATTGACATTCGTTGCGTGGCTATGAGCGCTTCTACTGTAACTGGTTATCCTATAAGTAGGTAATGGTAAACACTTGCAGTCCTTAAGTCGCTCTCCCCTGTCTCCGTAAGAAAGACTGGGTGATAATGAACATATTTCAACCCATTAAGAAGTTACGGCGGCATATCAAGTTAAGAGAAATTATCGCGGTATCGTTAGTGAGACGGTATTAATTTTGTCGGAGGGGAAATTAGTCTGATTTATGAGCGGACGTTAAGTTTGGAGGTCGGTGGGCCTATCATTGCGCGACCCGAAATTTTAGTACGCTAGAAGAATATTATTTTCTGCGATTTGTATATCATGAAACAGTTGTAAAGTTACACAACACACAGGCAGGCATGCAGTGCAGGCGTGTCCAGGCGGACACCTTCAACGGGTCCAAATAACCTCGAAAAGGTCTGTTGGGACGAACTGTAGCGTAGTCAGTTAGTTTAATTAATATCTATTAGTTACGTAAACGAATTAGATGATTAGTAATCGATAGTAATGGGATTGTGGGAGTAATAGGAATGTTGGTGTATCTATGTTAGCATCAGTATGTTAGTATTAGTTATCATTAGTTCACTTCGTATTTTAAAGTATTATTGGCAGCTCCGTTGCGCCTTGATCAGTAAATCGGACTGACAAGACTGAAGACTGACATCTGACCCCCGCAACACAGGGAAGCATTTATTATTATTTATTATACAGGGTGAATTCTTCATGTGGGCTTGGTAGGCCAAATCCGAAACTACGAAGACTATCGAAAAACGCTGAAAGGAGTCTCGAGGCCAATTTTGATTAAAACTAAAACTGCATAATTTGATTTGTGAAAAATCATTTGCCTCGCCGGAAATCGAACACATTTATTTTGAAGAAAAAAAAGCATCCTGTAATATTGCACCTACTGATAGTGTCCCTGATATGGATCATATTCTAGAATTCACCCTGTATACTTAGTTCCTATTCGGAGCTGGACCAATGCTCAGGAATTAAAATGGTCGCCCCTTGTGTCGGCTTTTGCCACTGTTTCACGGAAAAATACGTAAGGCAGTCCCGTCCTGGTTGACCCAAAGGCTCTAGCACATGACACTGTCTTTTCAGTCGACCGTCAGTCTATCGTACCTGGTGAAGTAGCTTTTGAGTTGCATTCTAATTTGAAACTGAGACTACTACTGAACAATTTAAACAGTGCTTAACTTCACAAGTTTGTATTGCGCGATCTGTTTGATCATAATATATACGACCAAATCGACGTTCAACTCCATTTAATATTAACGGATCATTTCCCAGCCAACCTGAAATTCCCGAAACACGCACTAACGTTCTCTATAAATTAACACCTTGATAAATCCAGAATTATGCTCGCTCGCAACAACTGTTTCATTACTAAATTAGAGTAATTTTAATTGGAAGCTGAACAATATTGAATGCAAATCGAAAATGCATGACTTTCGTACGAAAAGGCAAATGGAGCTTTTATTTAATTTAAAAGCACTAAATTAAATTAAATGAAAACTATGTGGCGTGGTTCATGCTAATCGTAAGTTACGTAAATAAAATTGCTTGGTTTTTTAAGCGATCAGTATAAAAATCACCATATGTGTCAGGGGACATCTGTGACAAACTTCGAATAGGACTGTACGAGGGACTAGTTAGTCCTGTTAGTATAAGGTGTTAATAAGAATATTACTTGGTTCGTTAGTCATAGGATTGTGGATGTCAGACACACAGACATCCGGACGACGCCCAACGTAATGACAAGAATAGGTATCTATCTCCTTTTAACCTTCGGGTATAGAACCCTAAAACGTGAATCATCAGTCTGTAATCGTGAGCCACGCTCTAAATCCTTTAATTTACGGCTGCGGCTCCGTGGCTATTGGACTGTGGAGTGGGACTATTAGGACATTAATAAGCAGTTGCTTTGCTTTTAGTCGTAATGTTGCGGCTTCTATCCATTTACATCAGAAATATGCTCGAACTACCTTTTGCCTACAAATGATTTTGCTCACAAATTTTACAAATGAATTTTGCCCACAAATGATTCAGCTGAAGCATTGCGCAAATGAATAAGCTTATAATATTTAAACGTAATGAGTGATTCATGTAAAGCAGATTAGTCCCTCCCTAGTTTCGATCTCAGCATCGCGGCATCACCAAATCATCATCTATTATGATGTAGCTAGTCAACAAACTATCTGCCAACCGCACGCGTGGTTGCTTAACATAGTTGATTACACAGCAATTGCCACAATAACGTCGCGTCGCCACCCGGGCTAGGAAGGCTCCGCAATAGAAATAGTTAGCGAGTATCTGAGCTAAATCGAGTAAAAGAAACAAGTTATTTTTCTGATCAGAATTAAGTCAACCACATTTTTCGCTTCGTAAGATCCCTTGAGGCTTTTTGAGCTTGTTCAGTTTTCCCAATATTTGTTATCCGATGTTTGTTTTCAGCATTTATACTTACAGCGCATAACATAATTATATTTAAGGTTCTTCCATTCGTTCCGCTTCCATCATTCCTTTCTCTCTAGTTACTTTCCAGGAATTCGTAAGAGCCACTTACTTCAAAATTGGTAAAATATCACTAAGAATAATAATATAAAAAAACGTAATAACGCAATAAATATTTAATCAAACAGAAGCAATTTCGGATAACAAATGATTGAATTATTCCGTTGAACCATTTGTTTTTATTGGGAACCATTCAATTTATCAAGCCATGTTGTACCGAAGATAATGTCGTCGAAAAACCCAGTCATCAATCAGAGGTGCCTCGGAAGTGCTCGTCTGAGTTGCGTATGTTTTTGTTTGACTTGGAACTATCTATAATATTATCAAACCAAGTATATCTCTCGAATCTCATCGCATGCCATATTCTACATATCAACGGTTATAACACAATGCGTGATTAACCTTTTACGCGGATTAACCATTATACTAAATGGGTTAATCATCATTCAAATATACCTGAAAAAAGCTACTAAACCGAACGAAATATATGGGATTACGAAGAAATGAGTGCCCTTCTACTACACAATCCCAATCACTTTCTTGTCAAAATGCCTAATTGTACGGCTATTAGGACTGCTATCTATCAGTAGGAAGGACCCATTAGTTCTAATAAAAGCTGGTTATTGTGCCGTTGCTACTTCTTATAACTGAGATTGTCTGCGGAGACTCTCGTATAAATGTGACAGGCAACCAAACCAACCCAAATATGTGTGGAAATTATGTCTTTTAAAATTATGACTCTGTTAGGCAAGCATCCCTCATCTTTATAGTTGAAGATTGCCTATCGCTAATTATTTAAAAAAAACATTTTATATAAAAAAGATTGCTTTCCTAATAAAAGCAAAAACAGCTGTGTGTCTTACTTGCAACAATTTCAATAACATCTTTATTGAAATTGTTGCAAGTAAGACACACAGCTGTTTTTCTGGTTCTCATTGATAAATATTTGTTACGACAGCAGCGTCCCTTGTAACTTTTGTGTGACATTTCTGACACGTTACCACATGTCCCATGTCCCATATTGAGATGAAAGGATAGGAGTCACGTCCATGCGGTATGGTATGTGTTGCGTTGAGTAATAATTATCTTACTTCTATCACTGTTGCCCACCCTTTATTGTATATCCAGGCTTTGTAGGTACTATACTATTGAATAAACCAAATAATTTATTTCTATCACTTATGTAGTTACAGTAATTAGGTACATACATGCTGATCCTTTCACTATAATTCTTTGTGTTGTAGGACCAATTTCTTCAGTAATTTAATGATGCTAGCAAATCACAATAGGTATAGCTAATATTTACGGCCATAAAACATTCATAGATCATTGTTTAAGTTCCAGTTGAGCTTCTGCTCGTGTGTCTTGGGTTCTAGATCCAATGTCAATAATTATGCAGCGTGCTCATAAATAATATTCAACTTGATAAGCCTGACTCATTATATTACGGTTAAAGATCGTTTATTTCTCACAAATTCGTTGTGAATAAAAGGTCAATGCCCAATTTCACCAACAACCCCTAATTTTAGGCAACGCTTAAATGTTGGCTACTAATTGCTATTGGGGGGATATCTATCCCCCAATAGTAAAAATAAGGTACATGGTTGAAACACACTTGGGCTTGAGATGCGAGACTAGAAAGTCGCACAGCCTCGCACGAAGGCGCCAGGCAAAATGAGCGCTCGACCGGTGACGCTGTAAGGGTCAATTGGGCCAATAGCCTTTGTCCACATTCGAAAAATCCTTTGACCGTCCAGCGACCGCACCATTCCGGTTTGTAGACATAAATATGCTTCGTATGAAACTACTCATTCCTTTGCTCCCTGGCTGCTGCCATCTTGCCAGTTTAGGTCTACGGTCTATCATGCCCCTTCATACACAAATGGTTAAATTTAAATGACAATACAGCAATTTTAGGTATAAAAGTAATACATCTATGAATAAATATTATTTTAATGTATGTGAACATGCCACATGCTTCGCTTTAGCTTTGCTTTGTATGCCCATGTTATACAAAATATTGTTGTTTTCTGGTAGGAAATTGGCTTCTTCTGGCTTGAATTAGTTTGCTACGGTCGTGCTGGGGTATGTAACCTTAAAAATATGACCCATAAAAAGAACAACAGATAGCAGGTCAACTGTGGATACTGCTATCCAGCAGTTCAACAACCACAGTGGTGGCGGCATAACACCCGCACAACAGAACTCATGTGCTTAGTTAAATATCATGCTAAGTTTCAAATATACTGCGATATACACATAACAATACGTGAACTGGTTATTGGGTCGCTTATACTCCCGGGAGATCTGGAACTAAGGGTCAATCAAATAACTATATTGCCCTGCTGATAAGGGGACGTATTAGAATTGCAAATACAACCAAGCTTCTGTTCTTTCTGCCCGAGTATTATTATCAATGCTATGCTCCCTGTATACCTATGTACGTACGAGTACCTTACTGAGTGAAAAGGAGTTTTCGAGAACGACAAAAAAATTACGGCAGTCATTTCGCAAAAGGAATAATGTACCAACCATCGTAACATTAGCATAACTCACAGAAATTCATATTATAAAGCTTATAAACGATTAATCATCACAGGAAAGTATTGTGATTGCGTGATGCGTTTTGGCTTATAATATTATTGAAGTTATAATAAAATGCGAAATATTAAACTATTTATAACTCAATTTGAAGTAGAATTTAATTACCGACGTTTTTGGTGGAAAATCACTAGCCTGTGCCTGAGTTTCACCATGCATGCGTTATTTTCATAATAATTATTAAGTTTAGTGACTGTAACATTTCTTTAGCGTAAGTATCTATTTACTAAGTATTTTTGCAAAAATCTGTATGAAAGTAACGGTTCGGTACTAATTTGGCTAGAGGAGGGTCTACCACACTGTTTTTACAAACGAAACTTCATCAACTGCCATTATTACTTCCCAAGTGCAGTAAAAGTGGGAAGAGCGCTCATTATTCACAGATATGGCCTACTTTTGAGCAGTTTAAGCTCTGTAGAAGGCAGGGTAATATTATGCTTAAATTCACTTTTTATTTAAAGTGTATTTTTTAAGCAATCAAATTGCTAACCTACATGCAGTGCGGTAATGAAGTGATCATCTGATTGTGTGTTAATAAGATTATAGCAAATTTCGATTACTTCTTCAACTAAACTTATGTGTAAAATAAACCAATAAAATGAATTCAAAAAAAGTGTTATCCTCATTATTTCCCATAACAGTCCAAAAAGCAATCAAGGATATCAATATTTCAAATTCAGAAATTAATTTGAATTGACAAATTAAATTATTTATATACATATACAAGCTTGAGAAAATATTCTACTATACATACCAATTTTAATTTGATACAATTTTTTAATTAAATTTAACAAATATTAACTTTGATTTTACGTAGGTATGATTGAAATTGGAGTATTCTAAATATTTTCTAAGGCACAAAAACGGCACTAACTCACTTCGGATTTGGATCGGTATGGCCGTTTGCCAGTTTATACATAAAAACACAATTGATTCACTTAAATTCATGTTTATTAATGATTGTGTTATTAAGAAATGCCCCTAATGGTCCCAATGGTGATGACTCCTGGAGGCGGTAGGTTACATATCTTGAACAACTCGAAATGCTCAAGCTCTACGACCATGGGTGCGTTCCCTCAAATGATAGAACAAGAGTGATGTAAGGTCTAACTAAGGAATGGACCTTCATGAGTTGATGGATGGACCGGGGCGATTACAGGGCCAGTCCTTTAACAGGCCCGACATACGAAACTGTCCCAAACAGTTAGATTAAGCAGTTTTCTTCAAAGTCAATTTCTGTTATTTAGTCTGGTTCCAATTGTGTAGGAATTCGACGGCTGTTAACTGTTTTGTCGTC
Source organism: Dalla costala (assembly GCA_018245355.1). Classification (NCBI taxonomy): domain Eukaryota; kingdom Metazoa; phylum Arthropoda; class Insecta; order Lepidoptera; family Hesperiidae; genus Dalla; species Dalla costala. The sequence goes on along the minus strand of DWMR01000910.1, from coordinate 1,380 downwards.
CTAAAATTATAGTGCAGCCGCATTGAGGAAATAACAATTAACAAAGCAGAACCCACTGTGTTGGGCCCTTTTTTCCGACTGAAACCAAATCTAATCAATACAGGTGAAATGTAAATATACCTACACATCGAACACAGAGACGAAAAAATTAAGAAAATATGCAGATTGCAGATTTTTGTAATCAACGTTTTGAATATCTTTATTTTATTTTTATTTACGTTATTGTGTAAAATATGTAAGATATTACTTATATATCTATAGCCAGCGCTGTTAGGCGTTTTACACGTAAGCTTTGAATAATTTTATTCATGTGTGAGATTTAGGGTAAATTAATTGTAGAGTAACGAGTACGCCGCCCCGCCGCAACATACATTTTCCATCAAAGGCCTTTTCCGACCAATGTACCTCACAACCCTTGTGTAATTCGAAACGATTTAATAATGCACAAATATACAAAGTTTGCGGTATTCATAACTCACGATGTTATTTGAATACAATAAATTCAAAACTATTTGCATTCACATCAAGTAGCTACTAGAAAGTGAATCAGCATTTTAATAAAAATAAATTAGGATTGGTTAAAGCAAATACGGCATGAACGAATTTAATGTACAAGAATTGAAAAACTTTTTTCCAAGCGCTCCCCTGTAAACCTCGCAGTCGCAACGCAACTTTGTTGTTGTTAAGGTTCCTTGATGTGCCCGTTGCGTTCCAAAATATCACAACATAATAATCCCAATGTTAAGGGGAAGTAACATTAATCTAAATATCCATAAAACCGTAACCGTATTAACTACAAACTTGTGCTATTATAGAGTCAAAGGGTTCTTCGTCGTTCACACAGTTCTATTCAAAATATGTTTAGACGTTCATTATCATGCCTTATCCTTAACAAAAGAGAACTAGCGGTGAGGTAGTCTCACCCCACGCCTACGACATAGGAGCTTAAAATTGTTCATAAAAGCAATTAAAGCGCTGAAATTGTGACAACAATGGAACACATTAGCCGCGGACGCCATTAAAAGTTTAAAACAGACGTACATGATTCGAATAATTGGCGTTCTGAGTGTGGTGGCTACAAATGCATGTCAAATTTTATGTAGACACAAGGCATAAACCATCTAGTTTGACTGGGGTCCCATATTTATATGCTGTGAAGCTCTTGCGTGATTACAGAGGGCTATGGTTACAAAAATGCATACAACATACAAATAAGCGGTGATAGCCGTGGTATAATTTAGGGGTGAGGCGGTATTAACCGAGTGGTGAAATCTTCGATCTCCTACTCAGCGGGTCCAGGGTTCAGGGGGTCTAGTACGAAAAACGAAACGAACGCTACGTTCGGACGGATCGTGAGTTTACTTAGCACGAAAGTCCCCC
>DWMR01000909.1:0-10690 GCA_018245355.1 Dalla costala | reverse complement strand
AGAAGAATATGTAAATAAAAAAGACAATATTCTATCAGATACTAATAATATTTATGGTTTTTACATACTGAAAAATTCGTTATGAAACAAAATACAAAGGATTGGGTCCATTAGACCTATTAGCGAGTCCTGTAGTGTTAACAACACCAAGCGCTTACAAAATTAACAGTGCAGATTGGATTTAAGCTTTTCGATTGCTAAGGATACAAAACTGCTGGTGTTATGTATCCTAAGTTAATCTAAACTTTAAAATAAAAAGAATATAATGAAAAAGCTGCTGCACAGCAGAAAATGGGTTAGAGGACGTAGAAACGACGTAGAAACGACGTCTGATATATTTATCCAATGTCGGTCGATGTGCCAAAAAGGCAATCCATTTAAAGCGAAGTCGCGGGTACAGCTGATGGAACAATATACTTAGGTAGATTGCGCGGGAAAGTGCAAAGGACAACAGTGGTAATTAGCACGTCAATGTTTAGTACGGAGATTATAGTTCTAAGACAATTGTTCGTACGTCGTACGCTCGCTTGACACTTTGTTGCCCTTTAATAAATAGCATAATTATTTCGACAGTAGATTGAACAACCAACGTGAGATTTATATAAATCTAGTTGGACAGTGTAAAGTGCGATTTTACATTCAAATTTCATTCCATATTTCTCCCCATTACATGATGCCTATTTAAAATAAATCTTGTGGATTTTCCAGGATTGAAGTTATCACGTTACCAAATTTCCTAAGAATACCTTGAATATTTTTTGCGATACTGAGTAAAAACATTCATCCATCCATCCGCCCATCCTCATAAATTTTCGAACAAACATTACATAATAAACCACTATACCCATTAACAAACGTTTAATCTGCCACTCATATTATTATTATGGTTTTAATCAAATCCGAGGTACAAAACTAGCAGCACTAATGGGCGTTGTAAAGTTTCCTTTAGTAACGGCATGATATTGAACAGTGCCAGACCTTTGAACTCCTACAATCACCTCAAATTGAATCATATACTAATGAGGTCAAATATTCAGTGGGTGCGTTGCCACGCCACCTACGAATTTATCATCCAACTGATTCATGTGTCGGATCCATAATCGATATTGGTTACTTTAAAACCCGACTACCTTCAGATGGATAATGATGCTATAGATGTGCCTATAATAGGTATACAGAGTTCAACAAAGATGATAATTGCGTTGAACTAATAATGCTATAAAAGCTTACAACTATCTACCCACATCACATTTAATTATACCTATGCTTATAAAAAAAAGACACGAAATAGGCACTTGTAATGCCGTTCATAAAATGGTTCATAAAATCGTAGAGTAGAAGCAATTAACCTTCTATTATGTCGTGGACAACGGGCAATTAAACGACGTCTGTACATCATCACCACTATTGAGATGTTTATCAAAGAAACATAATACGATACTTGTTACAGTACCCCGGTCGTTATCATGTGGGCCGTGTGGTTCGGTCATATGACAAGATCTTTACGTGCAGAAATGGGCACGTTTAATACTTGGCGCCTTATTACAAATAGCCAACTAGCATCATATTTCCGTGATGTGTTTGAATTGTATACCCTAGGGCATGAGTATCAGTTTCTCGACTAGATGGAAGAGCATCGACCTAGGGGCGCGCCCGGGCTACAACAATTAATTAACCTAGCGGCGCTGCGTCCTCTTTCTGCTGTGAAATAATAAAGCCAAGTGCTCATTTCTAGATGACAGTTGAAATATCCTTCGCAGTTCACTCTACAGGTACACCTTTTGTGTGCCCCTTAACTTTATAGTCGCTATACAGTTTCTAAGGTAAAGAAGCATTATCTGGTTTCCTTTTCTCCATCCCGCTGTTATCAGTCACACCTATTTTAGCGTATATTAAACAAGGCATTGTAAGCAACGTAGACTTGGTATTACATGACACGTGTTCTTTGTTTCTATTTTAACTCGGTGTGTAACTTGTTAAACAATTAGTAATTGTAAGTCGTAGTAAGTTTACCCTGCAAATAGTTCTCTCCGGAGTCGCGAGGCGCTCTATGCAGTGCTCATCAGATCATCTTCAACAGATTTCATTACTGTTCTTCTACACAGGTCGCATATCAGAATGAGTAGGGACAAGCCCATAGGTATCTCATCTCACGAAACTAGGAATGACAAGAGTTACTCTCATAGTCCAGTATGACTGCCAATTGTGTACTGGCAGACTTCTCACGCTTTTAAGGATAAGTACCTACAACGGAGCCATGTAAGTTGCCTAGCGCTGTTGTTCCTACTTCATCGTTAAACCCATTGCTTCATGGTCTATCTAGTGATGTCATTGTTTCAATCAAGCCAGACGTCTGAGTCAAGCCTAAGATGCGAACCGTGGTAATGTCGCATAAGAGGCCGACATGACACTCGGCTATGCGGCTCTATACAGCCGGGCTTTACGAAGGTATTATAATTTAAGCACAGGCACCATTTTCACAACTCTTTCCAGGTAAGATTGCAGGCGGATAACCGGTCGCCCGTCCCGTGGTCCATATGACATTGGATCAGCTTTTGCAGCATTTATTACGACAGTGCAGATAAAATTTTACATCCGTGTCCTGTTATAATTTATGGGTTTGATGATTGCGACATCTTACTCGTAGGTACTACAGAGTAAACAAATGCAATGGCATTAATATGGCGAATAATTAGACTACGAATCCGTGACAACGCTGCATTAAGCAGGCATCAGCGAGCTACAATTAAAATCATTGCAATTTAAATAGTGCATAATAGTTGAAATCCGTGACGGAACAGTAGTAGTGACTATTGGCCCCAGAACGCACTACGCAAAAAGTTGTATTTGAACGATTATAATAGCTACTCGATCACCTTATTATAATACGACCGAAATTCCAAAGGGAGCAGTCATCCGTGATTGAATAATTTTAAAAACAACTTACATTATACAAATATTTCAGAAGCTAATTGAAACAATATGTATACCAAAACCAAAACGACTCCTGCTAGTACAAGAAATAAAATATTGTCAAAGGATATGCAGGCGCCTTTCATGATGTCAAAATACTGTCTTAAGGATGCGTGGACAGTACGATATACAATATCAACTTATTATTAGATTAGTTAGATAGCAGCAGACGTTAATCCGGAATAAGATCATGCGATGATCGGTTCGATGCATGATAGCAACATGGAGATGTGCTTGGAGGTATGAACAGGTGTCCTTCTATATTAAAAAAATAACAACAAAAACAGGTGGCAGTCAAGCACTTCTGGCACAAGGCTCTACGCCTGTGACCAACAGTCAATTACATAGGCTATTGTTAGTAATTAGAATGCAAGTGCACGTCGGTCTACGCACAATGTTAGAGTCCCGTAAACATAATGCCTTGCATATCTTTTAATTTAGTATAAAGAGAGTTGTTACTAGGCCATTCATAACTTTATCTTCTGTCAAAACTGCTTCCTTCCTCTTTTCTTAATATTTTAATATTATAGATGCAATCAGGAAGCTATGCATCGACGAGAGTTTTTTGCAAAGAGATAGTTTATGGACCGGATTGACATAGGTTAGTTTCTACCAAAGAATCATACCGGAAATATAGTCGGTGCAACTAACTATAGTACTGGAGAAATTCGGATGGGGAACCCTAAAACACAATTACGCGACCAACATGTTACGTTCGACGTAGCGTGTAATGGTACGAATCATAGCTTAATCGCGTATTTGACGTTATCATAACAATAGCCGATACGCGCAACAATGTTGATACGTTTCATTAACATAGATCGTTTAACAATGTTTAAATTTACTGACCCTGCACCTACATCTCGTTTACGTCTGTTACGACTAGGTACCTTCATCGCGATATCATTGTTGATTACATATTTTTGAATAGGGGAAGCACCGCCTATTTCTCTCGTAGCTTTCGGTCAATGGACCAACCTCGGATAAGAGCGTAGTCTATTCTAATATTGCTTAGTTATCGGACTGACGGCACACCCGTGTGCTACAGCGAGCACAACATAATATTAAAATTTTGATTCAATCAGCGGACAGTACAAACCATTAGGACAGAGGAGACCAGCCAACTGAGGAGGCATGAAGCGTATTTCATCCATTGGTGGCGAACTCGCGTGTCGAAAGTTCTTGGGCTGCTCGAGAACGTCCGATAAGACTTAACGACTAGGTATAGATACTATACTATCTAATGATAACCAGGGATACTAACTGCGTTACGTGACCTCCTAAACTCTGAAGCGCCCGAAAAATTTTCCACTAGTAGAAAACCCATCTAAATTGCCTAACTTACACGATCAGTTCCGATTGACCAAAGCCACGGGACTATCAGCGCTTTGCTTCTTCGATTACAGCAACAAACTGAAGGCTAAGAAAATAAGCACACCTTTCTTGTAGAAGATGCGAGCGAATGCAGCGGTTTGAATCCGACAGAGAACAGAAGGTTTTTTCTGATAGTAGGCAGTCATCATGACATTTGACCTGTTTAAGAACAATGTTTTACAATTGTTTGACCTACATTAATGCCTTTGTAAGGCTAAAAAGAAGTTAGTTTCAAGAGTCAGAGCTAGATCTGCGGTCAGTATTATGAAATAATATGGGTTAAAAATTGCGTGCCTCTACGACAAAGAGTGGAATAATAGACAACAACATATCGTAAAACAGAAAGTAAAAGTATGCCAGTTATAATTGCATAAAATAAATTCGCAATATAATGTTTCTTGGTGCGTTGAAATAGCGTTAAGTGTGCGAAAACTATTTTAGATTTACTGCGTTATGGGTGGAATTATGTGTACGGTACGTACATGAACGTACGATACCTGTATGCGACAAAAGACAGATTTATAGGATTTTTATACGTTACTATAAATAGTATCTATGCGTTTTAAGCAAAATAAATATCACCTGCTTTAACAGTAATGGAAATCGTGTGGAAACCTGCATGCTTGATAGTTCTCCATAAAGTTCTCGATGGCATGTGAGCGTTATCTAGTTCACCCTATCGCATTAGGTTAGACCTGTAATGATAGTTGGGAAATAAATGTCAATATAAAAAATACAAATAAAAAAACAAATTAAAAAAAATGTTTATTTTATTTTTATTGTCAATTTCCCAACTATCAACTTCCCCATGCTCTGAAAGGTGTGTGAAGTCGGCCAATCCGCATTGAGCCAGCGTGGTGGACTATGAAGGGAACGGCGATGACTACTGAAAACGCACATTACTTAAAAAAGTCATATAGGTGCGTGCCTGGGAATTGAACCCGAGTAGGAGGCTTCTCCTCACCACTCGGCTATCATCGATATCAGCATCCTCCTTCTACAGATAGTATATCAAGATAAGCAATATTTTTCGACTAGCTCTTATCTCTGCACTGATCTTAGCTACTATATAAAAGAAGTTGCTGCTTTAATTAACTGAAGGCAGTAAATAAAACTGGATCGACCAACCAAAGCAGTCATAGCTCGATAATTGTCTGTAGCAATGACATGTCATGTAAAAAATAATCATATTTGTAACATAAGTCTTGTAAACACGACACATCACTTACTTAGTGAATCTAATCACAAAATACATAGAATCCATACCAAGGATCTTGAAATAATAAATAGCCATCATATGAATGACAAAAGAAAAGAGATCTCGCAAAAAATATTTCAAATTAAGCTAAGACTTAGTAACTTATCCCTAAGAGGTTAGCCTCTTGAAAATGTATGTCATACGGTAACGCCAAGACGACTTAAAAATTATGTCTACATTTTTGCTACACATTGATACAAAGGGAGAAAATCTTCATAGCCTGTACCTATTGCTTGTCTAGAACTTGAGAGTTGAAAGTAAAAAGACTACATTTCTAGAACCAGACAACCAAACAGCCAAGCAAACAAAAAAGCGGTCCGCACAAAAAGCAATCCAATTAAAAAGTAACACTTCAGTGTGATTTGAAAGAGGTTTTTGTACAACTGATTACGGAAATGGCTGTACAAGCAGAGCTGAATTTAAACTTCACTTTACGCTCGCCTACAAAACGATTACAAGTGAAGTTGTTGCTAACTGGAAAGGATATTTTGGTATCCTCGTTATTGTCAAAGACCTACGCGAACAGAGTTACAGTCAACTCCAACCTAACCACTCATTCACTGAGTGACGCATATCGATTCTCCGGACATACTCGTATAAAGCCTAAAAACTTGTGATTTCTCAAATAGCTTCCTCAAAGGGCCTCTGCCGGTAACGTTTCACCTCCGCCAGTGGATTTTACAAAAATCAATACAAAAACTAATTAGGTACGTAAGAGCAAATACCTACTCGTTATAATTTTATATTTACTGATGACTTAGGGATTGAAATATAATCGAAATATTGCATGGGTATTTAAACCATTACCACCATTACCTGGGTTGTATGCGTATTTAAATTACTCTACCAGCTGAACGTATAAAAATTCAAGGTTTGTTTAAAATAAGTACTATAAATGAAGTAACCGACTAACTTATTTATATGTTACCAACTATACCTATACTTTTTTAAAACACATTTGGTACATCTGCATTCAAGCAACAAGCCATACCTTATCAAACTCGATGACAGGCGAAGCTGAGCCAATAGTGCCATCCTTTTTCTTCTCGATCTTGTAGACTATGATTTTGTTCTGTCCAACGGTGTGAATGATGAAGGCCTTGGAGTCCGGGCTCCAAGCAACGTGGGAGGCGTAGTCAAACTCGATGTTCACGCGGAGAGTTTTGTGCTCTTTCTGGTTCAAGTCCCGGATGTCCCACAGGATTACTGAGCCATCTGGTGAATGAAAACGATAAAATGATACGATGTTAAGAAGGAAAAGATAGTTCATAACGATTATGATAAATTTGTAGGAAAACAAACTGGAACTGGAACTAGAATACATGATGCCAAAGCCACCATTTTTCCATCGCACCATTCGCCGAAGACTAAGGTTTTATCCGCACCAACTGGATTCGTGGCGGTCGTCCACGAAACGGTTCGTGCAATCTATTTTGCCGCGTACGCTTTAACTGTGGGATGAACTTCGATCTGAGGTTTTATCAGTGGACTACGACATGGGGTTTTCTAAAAAAGGCGCAAAAAGATCCCTCGTTTAGGACCGGTGACTCTTCTGGTTTTTCGAATGTCCATAGACGACGGTGACCACTTACCATCAGCTTAATTAGGATATTGATTATGATGATAGTCTTCCCAGCTTTAGTACAAATTTTGACCTCAGACAGGTTTCAGTTTCATATAATTTTACATTATAGTTACATTATTGTTAATTTTTAATTATAATATAGTTTTATTTTACTTAGTTACAATAATTAATATTTCTATACATAACTAATAAACATTTAGGTGATTAGTAAAGAGTGAGTCGCAGGCAGTAAAGGACAAAATACTTAAAACGTTGGATTGAAGAGATGAGTTATTATGAATTAGCGTTGGTATTTCGATGCTGGTCCTACACAATGTTGAAACAGCTATCATCGCGACTCTGGCTGAAATTGTTTGTCAATGTCAGCTACAACTAGCCATCTCAACCTCTAATATTACAAATAATTTTATGCTTCCTTATAAGTAAATAGAATACATAATGATGTCTTTAAATGCGAAACGTAAAACACGTGTAACTTTACTAATATATTCCTAACAAAACACAGTGTGAGACTACAGGGCACATACGTTGTTAGTGCCACTATGTGCTCATTGAAAATTTACGTTTTTTTTTAAATTCCCTCTATGTTACACCTTATTAATTTAACTTAAGATTTAGATTTGAAATTCCAAGTATCCCCAACTCACTAGAACTCTAGAGTACTCGTAATACTAGAAGTATTTGCACCTAAAAAGTTATTGCTCAAAAACTTGGAATTGCCTAGCGGCTTATCTTTTATTTTGAGGTTTGTGAAGCAAACGATTCTTAAGAAACGGCCATTGTTCAAAAGTTACATAAATTTAAACTAACGTCGTAGGAACTGTACCTTTTGAAGCTAAAAATGTTATATGCCACGTAAAAGATGTCTTTGCTTAGGTTATTCTGACGAACGTAAGCTGATCGGATGACGAAACAGGTATTTTTAACATCGTTATTGTAACTATAAATTGTAATCGTTTTTAAAGACGAATCGAACAGGGACCAAAGACAAAAATTACCAATTAAATTAATACCGTGTTTGGTTCGTTTCAAAGTGCAAAAACTGAGTCACAGTCACAAGAACGGTAGAGCACGAGCGTTTTGATAAACTAGCGTTATGTAGCTGGTGAAGTAAGTAAACTAGGTAGGCGTGCAACAATGCGGGAACCGGTAAAAGGTCAACAGACCAGCCGAGATATCGAAACTGAGTCACTGTATCAAGGCCTTCGGATTTCAGGCTTCGAGCGTAACCCCAGCGCCTACTGCCCGGTAGGTACAGGCGGTGACGGTAAGTGGCCCATGAAGCGTATAATGTTAACGATTGGTAATCGTAATCTGTTTTGTTATAACATTTTAACACAATCAGTCTGTGTATATATGGATGTTAAAAAGTTTAAATTTTGTTTTTAGTTTTCTGGAATTTCCATTCTGTGTTACTTCTGTATACCGTTAGTCAATGATCAAAAACTTTTTATGTATAACGTTATTAAATAGGTAATAAATAGTAAAAGATTAAAGCTCAATGTTTGAAGAAGTAAAAAAGTTAAGTATGTTAAAGAAATAGGATTATACGTTCTAAAAACTGTTAACCTAACACAAGTAAATATGTTTAATGGGGATCCATGCCGTTAGACTTGGTACTCTTGGTAGACTGTATGTACTACTAAGGATGAGTCTTTTCCGGCATTTATTTGCTTGTAATTTTCAATGCCACCATTTCCCTACGTACCTAATAAAGTTCCATTATACTTCCATCTTCTACGTGTTATACTAACTTACTTAACGTTGCTTTAAAACGGAACATTTCTTAACGGTTAACATAATATACCAAGTTTCGTCATTTGGAACGCAAAAGTGTCATTTAGATTGTCGACATGAGTTGGTACATTATACGTTAAATTCTGTGCGGACGTTAAGAAGATGTCCTACATCCTTCTGACAATATAGGTACTATAATAAAAACTCTGTTGATAACAACGTAAAAAAAGTGTAGATACCTATTAATTTAATTACAATTGTCAGTAATAACAAAATAAGAAAACTAAACTATTATAAATGATACAGATTAGATACTAAGTAAACAACCTTTCAAGAACAAATAGTCAATTGCAAGAATCAACAACCCAGAAAAATCGCGTTTCGTATGGGTCAAATAAGTCAAATCTAACACACAGGCACACACTTACGCCATCGTTAGTACATTGTTACAAACAAAGAGGTGACAAATATGACTAACTATGTAGTCGTTGAGTCTATGGCGCGGACAATTCGCCTTGACGATATTTTGAATGGGTTCCACGAAAGTAAACACGCGCGTCCACCAACTGTCTCGCGGCCAGATAAACAAACCAACTGTGTGAGTTAGGAGGGCTTTACACCAACCGCACTGTTGAGAATCTGAAGTCCAACTTGTTCGGTTTACGTTTTGTCGAAATCCAGTATGCGCTCTATCCGGCGACGCTGTACAGGCCAATAGCGCGCACATCAAATGTCGATTCGCAAAACAAATAAGCTCAGCGGTTTAATTTATTAGAGCGTGATTTGGTATCACATCTAAGCCGCAAAATGGTACACAGTGCCACGTTATGCATTACTTGCATTAGTTGCTCTGGAGTTTATATAGACGCCAATAACCTATTGTTATCAAATATTATGTGTCATAGAATGTCAAATATATGGAATTGACATTTATTAACCGATACGACAGCTGCCTGGGTAATGAGGGAAACCTAGAGACCCGTAGACCCCACGTTTTTTGCCTGTCGACAGTGCGGATACGTCGGATCTCCCTGTTATGTAACCTTACTCTACATCTCTTATGTCAGTCCCTTAAACTTAACATTCTATTCAAACGAATAGCTTCGAACGATTAACATTTGTCTAGGCGGGCAGTTCAGCGAGTGTATGCGCCCTATAATAAAAATAACTTTCTATGATTTAGTGAATGTTTCACATATTTTATTTCTGTAGCCCTCGTCCTCGCTTTAATCTTCGCATGATGCTGGTAAAATAAACACTCGGCCCCGAAAGGTTAAACGAGCTGTGAAACGTGTACTTCCCATTTCGGAGTTGTAATGTTATAATTTCATGTTTTCCATAAACCATTCTGGGCATTCTGATGTAGAAGGTGGATGAAGAATCGTACTTCCTACTAATCTTGAATGCTCCTTTGTTTGTCGTGAGGCGTTCCTATACCATTCATCCGATTGTGATGGTTCTCTTCACTCTTCGTGGTGATCTTCTAGTTGGTAAAACAACAAAGAAATTCACAACGGAAAGGACAATGTCTGTCGGGTTAGTTAGTAATCTATGTTTATAAAACAAAGTCGTGTTAGTTACAGCATGTACTTATAACTCAACGGCTGGACCAATTTTTATGATTTTTGATTTTTTTTATTTGTCTTCGTCCGGAATAAGTAACTTTCAAATTTGAAAAAAAATAAAATTAAGAAGAAAATTTAAAGGTTAATGATGGGCATGATTATAGGTATCGACATGAGTGTTATTTTATGGGTTTTCAG
>DWMR01000908.1:0-10690 GCA_018245355.1 Dalla costala | reverse complement strand
CTGCCGCCCATGGACATCTATGACAAGCCTGGAATAGGACTGTTAGAGGGACTGTTAGATTGTCCTGTTAGTATAAGATGTTAAAAAGAATATTAGTTCATTAGTATTCGTTAGTAATGAGTGGTAGGACTGTTAGTGACACTTAGTCCTGTTAGTAAGTATTAGTAGTCCAGTAAGTAATCGTTAGTATTTGTCCTATTCGAAGCTGGTGACAGATGCGTTGCTAAGGGACTAAGGTGGTCGCTTCTTGTATAAGCCTCTTCTTTTCACATTTAAAAGTAATGTAACAAGTAGGTTAAATAAATGTATGTCACTTACTCACACCACTCACAAAATTTTTTTACATGAGAGAGCGCTTGAGTGTTGTGTTGTGAAAAATTTGAGGAACCACTCCTCAAATTTTTCACCACACAACACTCAAAATAACATCATAACACCACATCCCATCACAGCATAAAAATAGATCATAAAATTATTCGCATGGAAATTGTTGTAAAATTCCAAATGAATAAAGGAAATTTAATTGAAGATTTAACCACACACATCTTTGTTTAAAGGAATGGGGTTAATACTGTGGTAAAATAATATCTGAGTATCTTACACGAGGATGAAAATGACGGCTTCACCCAGCGGTTTTGCAGCAACTCGACACGAGACGTCGTCGTGTAGAAACACGATCCAGCGTCACTTCCGGCGTCCGTCACGCGGAACGACTTCCGGTGAGGCGCCAAGCTCCAGCCACTTACAATCACTTACCTCTCCCTTAACACAACTGGCTCAGTATAGAAATTCAGGAGCCAAAGTTTTATATCGTCACTATTTTGTATTTGAGCGGCCTAAAATCAGAACTATCTGATTTCATTTTTCACGTTTTATCTCCGTCTGAAATTAGTGTTTTTAGTTTGAAGCATTTTTGTTTGTCTACCTTTGGATTGGTTTTTGTTTTTCATGGGTTTTTAATAACATGATCCGATTTCAACGAGTTTTCTATAAAATAATTTAAAAAAAAAGAAGATATTTCTCATTTTCAACATTATGGTCATGCCATTATAATAGAGGTTTACAAAAATTTTAATATGTATTATATTTATGGAGGCAAAAAGTTCGTTAGCCACGGCTGCCCTTATGTTTTATTAGTCTACAGTGACTAACTAATAAGGCTTGTTAGTTCTGTATCTACTAGCTTCATCTTTTTGGTTAGCTACCTTCTGCTAAATATTAGTTGAAATTGAACTCGTTGCGTGTTGACAACTACACCCTTTAGACCAAAACGCGAAATTCTTTGACGGGAATAAAATGCATGACTTAATTAAAAACATCACCTATGTTTTCAATTATCCATAGACGACCGAATCCAAAACTACACAGAATAGCAAAAAAAAATGCGCGAAAAGACATCTTTACATTTCCTACCAAATTTAAATTGTTAGAAGAACCAAATATTTTTTAAAGAAGCTACTTAGGTACCTACCTAATTTAATGAAATAATGCAATCACACTTAAATAAACTTGAAAGAGTAATTTCCTGGAAACATACGTACGAATGAATGTGTCAGTTAGATAAAAAATGATTTAATTTCCGCTCGGCATTGTTTTTAGAGGGAAATTCGATTGGGACAGAGACGGGCATCAATATGAGCATATGTAATTTCCTGTCATATTTAATATAATTCTTCGGCGTCTATCCTTGTCTGGCTTAGCTTGATTTCAATGAGATGATCGTTGAAACGAATTGGAAAAACGAAAATTATTACTGTGTATGAAACCCTTTGTTGACAATTTATACGCGAACATACCTATAATTCAAATTTCAATTTAGCTGGGTGTACTTAATAAGGACCTCATGCTCGTATATTTATATTGAACAGACGTTTTTTAAATTGATGTATCTACGTGTTGTAAAACGAAGGTCGTTAGGCGGTTTTATTAAAAATCGTCAATCATTTTCCAGTCCTTAATACTTTGGTTGTCATGATATTACATTAAGGGTGGCTTTAATTTCATTGCCTGACATTATTCTTATATAACGGGCTAATCTAAGTAGGTAACGATGTGAATGTAGTCCAATTAATAAAAGCTAACTGTAACCGTACTGATAAATGGATTACATTCGGTCGGCACATATTATTTTAATGAAATGTTTAGTTTTACCGGTGTACTTTGTGTATGATGTCTAAATCGAGTGCGTGCTTTCTTGGCTCATGGTCGCCGAGCACGCGATATCGCCTGTCCCGCTATCGACTTACACCCTGTTAAATCTGGCTCAATATTTGTAAAGCCTATTCATTACTATAGCGCCCTTTATTGAATTGTTTCTCCTAGTCGAAGGTCTTTATATTTGTTACTCGACATTCAACAAGCATGAAATTGATATGGACTGTTTTGGCAGTTCACACGGCAGAGCTCATAGTATATATTTATATCTCTCTACTATATATACTATACTATACTATGATTACTCACGGCAATTGTTAGGTATGCAATAATTCTTTTTTTTATTTTATTTTATTTAATGATATCTCCCACTCTGTCTTTACAGAGTCTTCTTTCAGAGTGTTCTTTTGTCTGTTCTGTGTTGCATTATTTGATATGTTGGGTTATTATTTCTATTTAAGGCTGTTAATTTATTTGAGTGGTATTCTATTAATGCAATATCGCTTTATATTAAAAGAAATTAACCTTTCTATTGTTACAAATATATTTTTTTTTATGTTGCTAAGGTAAGAATGTCTAGAATTGTGTAAAAATGCTAGTGTTATATTATTTAAAAAAAAAATTGATGGCTCCCCCATGTATATTGTTAAATAGGATCGAGGCAGCAAGATGGCGGAAGGAAGCACCGTCTGTTCTTTTTCCAATTACCTTGGTGGAGGAACGGATTGAGATAGAGCCGATTCGAGCCACTGGATCGTCGTCGACGCGTCGAGAAGAGCCGGAAACCTGTGAATGGTGCGGCTCTGAAAGAAAATCTAATTTGGATTTGAGGGATTACTCGAGTCTTGTTTCGGCCTAGTGTAGGGGCAGGAGGGTAGGACAACTTGCTCCTGCCGCCTTGTACAAATTGAATTAGATACTTAAATCCTTCGTGCGCGCAAATTGTTTTAGAAATCTGTGTAAGATAAACGAGCTTTAGTGATTTCGTTTAAATATATAATATTTAACTACTTTACTACTTACTTTACTACTACTTTACTTATTTGTGCACGCGAAATCTACCTTTCGGTAAAAAACTTCACTCGCAGGGCAGTTGCAAAAAAATCTTAAAGAAATAAGTAGTTCCTTTGTTGCAGATAGTGCAGTTTATCTCTTTGTTTTACTACACTATTTACGTATTTACTTGTGTGTGCACGAATTATAATAAAGAATTTATTCAATATTCTTTTATCGTAAAGGTACCTAATGATTATATTTGACCTTTATTTTTGGTAATGAAAACTTTCTAATTTTTATACGCACTGTCTACCGCGCACTTAGCTGGTGTGTTTTATTGTTATTCTGTTATAATAGTGACTACTACAATACAACCATTGCGTAATCATCAGCTGAAATGCCGGGAAATAACAGTTTGCTGGGTAAATTGTAGCGGGTTAAGTCGCTGGGACTATGGAGTCGACCGCAAAGTCGTAATTTTCACTAAGAACGATAAATAGTGGCATTACGTCCACATGGTCGGCATTTAATACTCAATTCTCTGTATTTTGAAAACAAATTATGTAGATAGGTTCTGTTCTTCCGCTGCAACTGTCCCAGTATAAGGCATGCGATGGAATCTCTATACAAAATATTTTTGTACGATAATATAGGCAAGCGAACAGGCATTCAATCGGACTTGTAAGACTTTTTACAAAAAATGGCAGTGTGTTATATTTGATAGTTATAAACCTATTCAAGCTTTTTCCGTACCGTGTTTTTAACCATTTCTTAGCACTTAACTTTAAACATTCACCCGTTACCTATTTATAATGTCCAAGTTAATAATGCTCTGTAGTAAAGAAAAGTAGTGATTTTATATTTATTATAAGATAACAAACAATCTGAACTATTAGAGCGTAGTACATATTGAATGAGTTATATGTGCCAAGAGTTTGAACTAAGAGCTAAGACTTAGCTGCATATTTCATGCTGAATGTATTTCACTTTCCACGTTTTATTTTTGTCTGGCGGATGACATGTGTGGCGTTTCGAATTTGAGATTCACAGCCAGTTTTCCTTGAACACTCTCACTGGAGTGCTACGTACGTAATAACACCTTTAAGTATCTATGTTGAAGCGGTGATAGCCGAGTGGTTAAAACTTCGGCCTCCTAAATTGTGAGGTCCAAGGTTCATACCCTAGGCACGAACTCTGACTTTTTGGAATTATGGTCGTTTTAAGCATTTAAATATCACAAACTTACTTTAACGATGAAGGAAAACATCCGTGTTCCTCACATTCTGACCTAATACTAACAGGACTTACAAACCAACTAGCAGTCCCTCGTCCAGTTCTAATCGAAGAATGCCACAGATGTCCTGGGCGTACCTACTGAACAGGGCAAGGCAGTACTTCACTGCGGGGCACTTACTTTTGCTCTACAAAGCGCAAGTCAGGCCTCACATGGAGTACTGCTTTCACGTTGACGTCACCATCGCACCACTCACAGAAGAATGAAGTTTCATCCACACCAACTGGATTCGTGGCGTCAAAGGTAAATTAGGTAAGTAGGTGCGTAAATATAATATATATTTAAATATACTATCACAATCACCTTTTCCGTTCCCGTTATTACGGTTGGTGGACACACACAGAAAACATAACAAATGAGCAAGACCTGAGAGCGAAAGTTTGCTAAAACAAATCTCTCTCGTTCGGGAATCACGGATGGGACATTAGGAGTATTAGGACGTTTGTTATGAGTTTAAAGTAGATACCTGATACTAATCATAATAATTTATTACAAGTACGTTCATACCTAGATGAATACCGACATGTGTTACGTAAGCAACATCAATGCTTGTACGTAGGTAGGTATGTGTCCTTGAACCTTGATTATAAGTTTTACGGATGGTAAGAAAACACGGGTAATTTTTTTTTTGCTTAATCGCTAATTAAAACCATCTTAAGGCTTTAAGAGACGGCTGACTGGAACAAATTAGCGCGGTCTAAGTGCTTGGGCTACACGAGTTAGAACGTTGATTTTAATTTAAATTTCTCCAGCTCTATCTAGGTAAGTGAGTTAATACTCATAGTATTAGTCATAGTAAAAAATATTACTTACTAAAAATATTTCTGTATTTTTTTTATGTGATGAACTTATATTAGTAACAACCAAGCCCTAACTGGACAAGATTAGAGGAACGGACTGTTGGTGTGAGTAAGTCCTATTGGTTTGTTGGCAGGCAGGTTATTCAGTAATTCCAGTTTGTATTCAAAAGGTCGCCTGTTGTATGAGTGCAACGGGGCTTTGGCCTATTTGGATATCACTACAAGTATTAAATGAACAGTTTAAATTTAAATTATTAACATTGATGATACAGAGCGGGCTGGCGGCGAGCAGCGAGTTTCACGCAGGCCAGAAAAGTTAAAAAAAACTTAGAAATCAGCATAACAAAAAAAGCCCAGCATATAATGAAATCGAGTTTCCATTTTTTAATAACCTGGCTTTGTTCGAAATCCTGGTATCATAAAAGTGTATATTTTTGTCTTGGTTTAAGATGTGTTGTTATGGTTTTTTACTACTTTGATTGAATAATGTCATTTAAGGTTGATAAAAATGTACAATGTGTAACTTGACAAAACATAGGATGTAACAAAAAAATGTACGTGGAAGGTTTCTCAGAGGACCTAAGAAAATATAAGGAAAGGTGCTAAGATCGACTGCGGTTAGTAGTGATACGATCGACCTCAGCTTATTTATGAGAGAAAAGAAATTAACCGAGAGGTTATCAGCTTACTATTCTTATCGTCTGTAATTATACCTGACCAGTCACGTCATATGTATAGGCGCCGTTAAGAATTTTGTGTTACTGTTAACTATATGACTAGGTATATCTGCAAATTAACTAATGCAAAAGTTTGTGAGAATGAATGGATGTTTGTCATTCATACATGTAAAAAGTACTGAACGGATCTATGAAAATATTATGTTAGGTACCTAGCTTGAACCTTGAAATATAACTTCTTTTTTTATATCCCTAAGCTGGCGATATAAAATAAAAAATTAAGTGGGCGGAGCTACGGGCATAGGCTAGTGACCAATAAATCTCAAATCCGATTTAAATGAAACCAATACAAAGCTCCACAGTTTCAAAAATTCACGAGTATTTCCGAGTTCCAGAGAGTATTCTGAGCAGACGTCCAGTCCGACGACTCCGACGTTTATAAGCCTTGTCAGAGGGTTTTTGAGCGGCCTTAATTTCCGACTCTTAGCTTGCTTCCAACCGCTTTACCAATCGAAGCTGGAACAGCACATGGGAGCATATTCCTGGCCTCGTTTGCTGTGGGAATAGAAGCAGTGAAGTGGTGTAAGGGTTCATTGACCTTTTCATATAAGATATTTAACGCCACATTAAACCACGTGGATAGATAATCTTTATTTTTCAATATCCGCCCCTAATTATCGCTAATCGAATATTAATGTAAGACGCAATTTGGAAAATGTCATCCGCGAAATGATATCGGATTGACATTTCGCGTTTATCAACGGTGGAAAAAATTTATGCCTTGCTCGTTGAGAGAAGGATTTTGTATTCATTAACTTAGCTACGAAGTAATTTATATACTAACTCTAGTATGTTATATGTACAACATTCGGTATGTGAACGCGACCGTGTGAACATAGGCAAAAAACAGGAGAACAATGGACTTCAGTGGACACTGCCAACCATGGATACCTTTAACGAACCTCGAATCGGACTGTCAGTGTACCTACGTAAGTTAGTCCTTGGCAATGCCATTGTTACGGATTTCAGTTTCAACAAAACGAAATATTCCAATCATGTGAAGACTGAATTTTATAGTAAGTAGGTATACAAGAATATAGACTTGTCTTACTACCAGTAAAATAACTGAATGAGGACACGATAAATAAATTCGGTTCGTGGGAAAAACAAGACGACCAAGGACGAACGTAGCGTAAACAAAATTAGGAAACCTGGAAGTCATCGCCGCTGCACCATTTAACATCTTATCCCGTGTAATACATTTTCGTGCACATGTTCACTTTCCGGGCCCGGGCTACGAAGATAGATAACTTCCCGATGATTTAGTTTTATTGTTATCCGCCATCGAACTGTCGCTCCGCTTCGGTTCCCAGCGCGGCGTAATTTTTATATTTTCTGCTAGTTTTATCCCGTTTCGTAATATTTGGGTCGTGCATGCTTTCGTAAATTGAAATTGAACGATTAAAATTGACCTCAATAATTACGGGAGTCTTAAAACAAACAGAACAAAGATAGATATATAGATAGATGATGATGATGAGTCATCCTTCGGTAAGATGTGAATTGATTGCGTAAATAGTGAATAATGAAAAAGAGACGATAGGATAGAAGCATTAGGCCTAATGTTTTTGGATAATTTATTTTATTTATGCATTCTTAGTAGACTGGTATAGGTAAGGGCGACCTCTGGTAAGGTACAGGAGCCTTGACCTTGCCTAATGGTGTTCTAGCTTCGGACTGTAGTGTAAATTTATTAAGCTCTCCGCCTGCAGTATTTCGCAGAGCTGCTGGCTGTTACCTACGTATAAATGGTTAAAGTTAAGTAATAAGTATACGAATTGTGTGGGTGAACCTGTAATATTGTTATTGTATGTTGGTCAAACAGATTAATAAAATGTGCTTAATATTATTAAACTAAAAAGGTTGGAAAAGCAACTCAAATCAATATCGAAATTTAGTAGGCTATTTCTATTAGGTACCTTCAAGTTTAATCTTCTTAAATTATTAACATGGACGAACCACCGATAGTAATTACCATAACACAGCACGTTACCTTCCAAAGCCGTTAACTTGGAACTATTGGATGGCAGGTGAGGCAAAACAGCATCAGTAGCAGCAGAAGTATGGTAAATGATTGTCAAAAGTGATCACCAGTTCTGATTCCTGAACTGAGTCTGTGTTGCTGCGGCGGTGTATCAGACATTCGTGCGGTTCTCTGCCAACAGAACCACAAAACCAAAAGCATTCCCAAGAAGATAGAGTAAGGCAGCAGATCCAGCCCCAAGTAAATATGATTAGGGCAGTGAAATGTACTAAATCGTAGAAGAGTTTGCTTACCGTATCGACTTGTGGGAAACGCCACTTGAATCAACACGCGGCCGTCACGTGCCACAATTTTACAGCGGACCGCGCCGCGTTCACGCTCCGGTCACGTCCGCCCAAAGATCGAAGTGCGAAACGGAGGTTTTATGCGATGGACCACCTCTGATTGGAATTGCAATATCTGTAGATTGGCTAGGTGCTAGGTGCAACTCAATAACTCACCTCTGGTGTGCACATGTCTGAAGGGGACGGTGACCACTAACCACCAGGCCCTAATGCTTGAACCTCTGTCTCTGTTCGAGAAACTCAATAGACAAAAAAAACCATTCTTTTAGGTTCCAGCTAATGTTCAAGTGGTTAGCTTGGATGTAGCTGTGGGAGTATAGAGAGCCATTAATCCGTTGGAAGACGTTTCCGTCGACAAAATTCCCAGGAAAAGTATTTGGATTCGCCGGGTCTTAAGTCGATGAAGTGACATTGAAATCCCCGGTTCAAGTGTCAATCGCCTTTTGGGGGTCTTGAAAAAAAATCATATTTCAAATTTTTGTGTCAGCTCCAATCCAACCATAAGGGCAATGCAGGACTGTTTTGTATGGTGTATTGTATGGATCTATCGATATCCAATTTCGAATGATTTTGAGTGATTCTTAATAACTCGTGCGATATTAGTAAGCTCATTCTTGCTACAAAGGTCCGACACGTGCAAAAATAATGTGAAAAATTCGAGTTTGTGACAAAACCTTTACTAAAATCATCACTGAGCTTGTCACGTGCACAGTGGACGGCGCTGCACTTCGGAACCATTTTATTGGCTGTTCAGTCACGGATGTCACGTCTCGTTCAAAGCTCGAAAAACGCCGAAGACTGATGCGCGCCCGCGCCTTCGAGGTGACACCAATATACCTACCGTTGATTGGAAGCGAAACACAATATTCCGCCCGTTTTGTTAGCTTTCTTAACTACATATTTCCGTTTTTAGCAGTATTCTTGTTTTCATTCTTAATTATTACCACCCCAAATATATTCATGTAATAAGAAATATCGAGTTGTACGTATATTGCACCATAAACAATTACCGTCATCAAATAGACTGCAAAGCAATAAACGCCTAATTTAAGGGTTTTCATGGTCTGTTTAACCCACTGATGGCGACTGCCCGACGGGTTTATAGTGCCCCTAATAATAGGGGTGGCGCCTTGAATTGCTATTTAAAGGAGTTGGCGAGCTCTATGCTCGCAGATTATAATAGACGGTAATCATTCATACTCACGTGAAGGTTGCGGTATGACTCTTTCGTGACGGCCGGTCGAGCGCTGCGGTAACAATTATTCTAGATATTCTACACTTCACTTAATACCATAACTATTTTACTAGTATGATCTTTATAGCTTTTCAAAACTAAAATTAACGAAGAAAGATTTATTTCAGTAGTTATTTATGTTCTTTCAGTGATGGGCCGCGGTAGATATAACGGTAGAGGGTATTTGCCGGCAAGAGATTACTGCGCCCAAATATGAATGATATTACCCATTTAATCATGTATAAGGAACTACACATTAAACTGGCTATTTTACCGATTCTTGAATAATCAGAAACATTGTGAATGGAGGGTGGATGACAATAAAACTAAATCACTGAGGCTCTACCATTGTGCCTCACCGGCGCCGGCGGAAAGCGAGCGTATGTGTAGGGGACAACTTGTTTCTCCCCGGAAATAAAATAAACTACATTATTCACGCTATATGAAACTTACACAACGCGATGTCACCGTCATATATACACGACACGCATTCCACAACAGCGTAAACACAATTTAAATATTTAAATAGTTTGTAGTTCGTAACCTGCGCCTTAATAGCATGAAATAACATAACTTGCGGAAACTACTATATTTTGCCGTAATCTTGAGAACGCTGCACTCACATTAAGATTCAAATATTATTCGTATGTTGCCTGTAAATATGACGGTTAAATTAAAATGAAATTAATGAAAATTAAACAATCATAATATGATGATATCGGATTAGGGTGTTCCTTGATTTATACAAGGCGAGTTTCACAATTTATTTTCACGATTAGGTACCAATCTTAAAAATGTTTAAAGAGTCAAAGTAAATTCAATATAGTTTCAAAGAGGTAAGAGTGCGGCGGTTGTGACCGGAATACAGAAACAATCAATGCAGTTTGTCGAGGGCCGGTAAATTGAGTCGTAGCCGCACCGGATGCACCGTCACTCCGGCCGGCGCGCCCACAGTTCTGCCTCTCAGATTTGGACGAGGTGGTCTAAACTTATAGTTTTTAGATGTAGTTCGAATGCTAGGCATTGGCCGTATTTTCGAGGACATAGCCGGGGTTAAAGTAAAATTGGTTCTCCCTTCTTTTGTTTTATATTATCGTCATCGTCTTCGAAAACGCGGCCTAATGTTTAGAAACTAACAAAATGCAAG
>DWMR01000907.1:0-10698 GCA_018245355.1 Dalla costala | reverse complement strand
TTTCAAGATTATAACTACTCATTTTCAAAATATGACAGAAAACCTCATGTAGAGCACTTTAAAGTTCTGCCCTGAAAAGTTGCCAATTTGCAGATCCGTCTTTGTTCTACGACTGCGACGATATAAACGTATTTAACGTTATTGTTTTTATAAAATTAGGTAGGTACGGAACTCTTGTAGCGCACACCCGACTTACTCTTGGCCGATTTTTTCCTTTTATATAGCCTTCTCTTTACAATTTAACATTTCGCTTCCTCAGCTTCTCCGATAAAACCTTCAAGACTAAATTTGCATACCTATTCCTGTCTAGAAGGTTCACGTTTATTTTCTTCGTAACGAATACTATCAGCATCCATATCGAGATACCTCGTTACATTATGAAACCTTATACCCATCGGAGGTCCATACGTTGTAAATCTGATTGGAGATAGAAATGCGACGAGCTAAGCTCAACTTAGCTGTGCTTCGAGCGTAGGCAGAGGAGACAAAGACCCCACAACTAGATCTGCGTCCACTACGACACTACACGTAAGTTCTTGTTATCTCTATCTCCTACTACGATGCACTTTTCAAAGAGCTAAGGCCGCGCTAGGCCGACGCACTCCGACATAACACGTGCATTACTCACGAAATATTTTCATAAAACCGAACGAAACGCACCCGACCCCATCCCGTCTCCCCCCGCTCAGCAAAACCAGTTCAGTCCGTGCCCGGCTGCCGAGCACGTCGGTCGTTAGCGAAAGCGTGTCGCGGTCGCGTTGTGTTACGAAAAACATCTTTGTACCAAAACCAAACCAGTGCTGTGGATTCATCTATGGTGTTCCTGTGAGATTGTGTCGTTGTGATGTTGTGTTGTTAATAGTGTCGGATTTGGATTGAAAAGAGTGGGACGGGTCTGCCTGCCGCCGGACGCCTTTTCTCTCGATCTCGGGATATCATTAAGGTATTTATTGTTACACCGGCTCATTGTTGTAAGGAATTCTTTCTACGGCCCCCGTGTTTGAATCGATAGTCTCGATTCGGTTTCGTATACGAACGCGGGCTCGTTGTAATGCGTCGTTATTCGCTTGAATCACAAATTGTGGATGGGTTGGTATTTGTTTTTGCATTGTAGATGCGCGGCGTGCGAGCGTGCAATAAACAGCAGCATCGGGTTCGATTCCAGTCGAGCGGAGCTTAATTAATTACGCTTACTTGACCCGCGCTAAGTGCACTCCGACCCGGCTGTGTAGTCTATTCGTATTAGAGATTATTTTATTATCCAACTACTACAATCTACATCTCAGTAAAAAGTTGATTCATGGTTCTGATACGGAGATTTAAGATTTTCCTAATTTGGAACTTGATTTAATGCTGCGCTACGGTCCGGAAACCCGAATAAACGCCTAATTACAAACATACGTAAATGCAGATACGACGTTGTTATTCCGGTCTAAATTAAATACCTAGAATAATTTTTTTTATAAATCAAAATGTAAAAAGTTAGCTTCCAAGTTCGAAATGAGACTTATAGAAAAAGAACAATATACCTAATTAGGGACAACGAAGAAGGCTTTAATTTGAACTCATTCTCATAGACAATAAACTTGACTAAAAGTACTAAAACTATCTTAAATTACTTATTGTTTCATTACACCATGCACGTGATAAAAACACTTTTTAGACACACTAATAGTATATAAATATACAAGTAAATTAAAGAACCAGATTATTTTTCAATTTAGAAATTTCGTTGCCTTCTACCGCATAGATGGCGTAACCTGTCGCAAAACATTGTAATATTTCACGGAAACACGAATAACTACAATTTGGCAACGAATCTTTACAGGCAGGTAAATTATACGCAGTTCATAATAGAGTGCTTTGTTAACTTGATTTCCACCAATGTAATCAGGCCAATATAGGTACATTCGAACAACAAAGCTATTCGGTGAGCAATTTGATATTCGACTCCATCGATACCTAAGCCGCAAAATGTTTACTTTGAGTTTTTGAACTATCTTAAAATATCATATAAAAAGCCTTAACTTATTATACCTACATATTTAAAATAAATGTTCACAAGTGTCAACAAGTGCCTATAATTCCGTGCCCAACCTTTGGACATAAAAAGAACTATACCTACCTAGGTAGGTACCAACTAAAAGGAAAAAAAACCTATATTTTTAAGTGCGTCATTAGCTAAGGCCGAAGCATTTAGGTATCTATATGTACTCTCACATCATATTATGCCTATACCTTGAAGCTTGTGTCAATTGTGGGTAGTCGGCCATTTTAAGCAGCCGTGGGCGCGGTCAGGAATCGATTGTAGCAAAATTTCATGAGCACTTCCCTGCTTCCGCACAAGAGAAGCGTAAGAGCACTTTAGTGCAGTTCTCCTCAGTGGTAAAGAGAATCAATCCTCTGACCAGCATGACGGCTAACGAGATGTCGCAAACGAGAAATCATTAAAAAGAGTATTGAATTAAATAAGTGTAAATTATGGGTATTAAAAAATGCAGGTACCTACTGTATGTAAGTACATACACACTTAACGATTCAAAGAATAAAAATGTCGCAAATACAAAGTACATTTACGACGTTATTCCACTGAAGTCAAACGTACCTATTACAAAATAGCGAATAATTATAAACTAAGTATTGGCTAGTAGAATACAGAACCGATTGTACCTATAATGGATGTAGTTAACATTACCCAGTTCCATCTAACACTACTCTCTACTTACTTAGTAACGTAACTTCAAAAAATTCTTACGATTTTTCTCAAAGCCGCAACTACGTAACATTATTAAGGTTCTTGAAAGAGAAGTCTGCATTGTGTCACAAAACAATACATTTATATCACAGATAATAAACGCCAATAAAGACGATGGAACCACAAATTACAGGATACCAAATTGTAATTTATTGTGTTGACCCACAAACAGAATTGTCAATACAATATTCCACTTTTATCTAGACCATTTAGGGATCGCATTTACAAGACGAATCCATTGATTTAGTCGTAAAGTAGTCGTAAACTCGTTATTGATGGCGGTCGCGCGAATGATAAACTCGTGCATTTTGAATAATAATAAGCAAAGGGAGGTTCCGAATTAACTTGGATCAGTTTAAGCTTTACTGCTCAATTATGCTCCGTAATGGCACGATTATAATGGCAATGGAGAACTCCGTTACATTGTCGTCGAAATCAATACAAAATGTTAGGATGAATAATTTTCTTTTATCTTGCAATTTACCAATTTTTTTTTCAAACATAATGTATTTTTGTGTTTTTCCAAAAACATTCCGAATCAGAATGTTAAAACAGAATAAATCAGCTCGTATAATCATGACCAGAACTTCACGTACAGGGTAAGTGCGTTTAATCATTAATTTCATCAGTGGAATAAAGACCAATAAGGAAGAAATTAAAATTATTAAATGGATTAGCCAGTGTCTTCATAAAGTATATTAATTAACTAATTGATAAGAAAATAAAATTAAAGGTCATTAATAGGTAGTACTAGTAATACTATTTCAAATGTGGAATATAGTCACTTCTCAAACGTAAAATCCAATGTGATGTAGATACCAAAAACCTTTAATTTCTTTACAAAAACGATTATTTGTAAAATTCTAAACTGAATTTGGGGTAATTTTGTAAAGTTAAATAAAGATGGAATAGCGTCACTGTTCATTTGAATGCACCGCGGTGCACGTGTCGAGGGTCCCGAGCACCCCCGAGCGTTAATTTACCGCGTAAAAAAATCTCAAATTCGTCCGGAAACGTTCCATCGGTAGTTGTCGAACAGATGTTGACATGTGTCGCTCTGGCAGTACGTCGCTTCGCCGTGGGCTAATTGACTAGGAAAAATTAGAATCGCATTCGCTCCGCGCTGGCCTGGCGTTTGACGTATTGCGCGTTCCAAATTCGAATTCTCCTATTCTGGATTGCAGTGTACAATCTGTTCTAAATTTAAAAGGCTTATGTTTTAGATTTCAGTGAATTTCGGTCAGTGGTTTTAATTTGATAATTTTTTACTTTTCTTAACAAGTTCTACTTTGTTTCTACTTTGATTTAATGCCGTAAAAAATCTCTAATTATTACTACGTTACTAATACCTTATACCCTATAGGTACCTACCTACTTAGTTAAACTTAAGTCGAACAGATGGTGACATAATATTAAATGTCATGTCATGTGGCGCTTTGACAGAGGCGCCGGCGCCGAGGGCTAATTGACTAGGTACCTACCTACCTAGGAAAATACCTGTGAAATTGCTTTCATTTCGCGCCTAGAGCAGCCTAAGTTTGAAAGGTATATTATGACCCCTTACGCGTCTCAAATAAGAAAGCCTCTATTTCAGTAAATGAATGTGCAAGAAAAGTCTGTAATAAGTAGGTATATTTTTTTTTTTTTTTTTTTTATCTTTTCTTTCGGTCATTGCCATGACCAACAAAAGAGTTTTAAAACAGATCAGTATTACGTATGTCATTGTTACTAATTATTAGTTAGTACCTAATAAAAACCTCCCAATTAGATTTTTTTTTTTTTTCACTCAATTAAATGTTTATTTAATTCGATATTGATTGATTAGTCTCCGGGGTTCGTAAATCATCAGTTAATACATGTGAAGTACACTTTGAGAAATAATAGGTAGATATAGTAAGTTTACTAAAGTTATAGGTACCTACCTACTCAGAATTATCACGAGAACATGAGTCATTGCGTAATTAAAATAATAGCAATTATAGAAAACAAAGTTATTACTTACTTGCGATGTCATTCACACCCATTCAAAAGATAATGCATCTATTGTCACCGTCCGATAATCGTCACATCACACACATGCATGTGTGATTCGTATCTGGCCGAAGTATTCGAATGACTCGCCTCCCGATTGAAGAGAAGATGCAGGTTTTGTTTATGGTCACATTTTATCTGTGGTTTGACTTCTGAGAGCTTTGTTTATGGTTTTACGTACATATTCGAAATAGGTACCATTTGTGTAGGTGTGTTTACAAACTAATGTTAGCACTAAGCGTTTAATCTTTATAATCATTTATTTCTATTATACGGTTCGACTTTGGTCTAATGTTAAATAAGTGTTATAGGTAGGTTGTGTATAATATTATTTAGGTAGGTACCTACCTATTCCCGTATAAAGCAATCTTTTTTATGGCACCTTGCAATAGGTAAATCCTACTTACATGAAGTCGCGGGCAAAAGTTAGTACCTAATAAATTAGCGATAATTCATGTTTTACTTTCTACATTAAATAAGGCTACATAATGGTTCTACATAATGGTGCCACGTTAATTATTTCAAAATTAATTATTTCAAGATTCACGAGTGCTGCGATGCCTAAAATCGTTTATACAAATGGAAGGATCCCACAAAGAAGTCGGAAGGGGTTAGTTCCCCACAAAATGGGGATTCCTAGCCCTTCGTGGGGTTCGATATCCTTTGAAGCTTCAACCAGCTTCATCCTACACATTATTTTTAAGCAAATTTAATACACAGGTACCTAGGTAGGTACATACTACATGTGATTTGAATATACTAGTACTTACTTGTGGTCTTAAGAAATCATGCTTTAATTAAAATAAAACACCGATTGATTGATCACCCATACCTTGTAGGTAGGTACCTAGATTAATAAAATTGACAACTTTGATGGCTGAGTTCTAGTTGAAAAAGCGTTAGGTAGGTACTGGTATGTTACGAAAATGAACTATCCTATCTAACCACTATTAACTAAATTTAAATATTTACGCCACTTACAGCGTAAATTCCTGTAGGCCGTCTTGTAAGTTGTAGTCTGCGTATTAACAGTAAAAGTAATACTGGCCCGCCGAACCGTTACCTGAACGGGCCTCAGACAACGTGTTGTCTTCGTCCCACAAGATGGCGGATTAATTAATTTTGACAGATCGGTGACAGAAATCTTGATGGTGCCTGTGTCTATGTCTGGTGTATTAAAACTGAGATTAACGATTTTATCCATCGTTTCTTATACAAATTCTTGAAGATTCGCAGAGATCAATATTTAATTACCTTAGCAATGATTAATTTAAATAAACTACCGAACGTGGACGGAACTGCCAAAGGAAAATAAATATTATGATAATAAAAGGAAAAACCTTTTTTTCTTGCGTTGTTTTTGGTGTTGGTTCTAAGTAAGTACATACTTAATTTGGATTTAATTTTAATCATAACGTATTAAATAAGTTTTGAGGTCGTTCCAAAACTAAAGGATAACCAAGATAAATCAACAACGAGTTAAAAGCGTTTTCTATCAACGCCCGAAATTAATAATCAATCTATCCATTTTTTCCTGTCAAAGTGTCAAATTTCAATCCAATGTCCAATGGAAATTGGCATGAAATGTCAACCTTTGACCATTGGAATACTATGTATACATATATTTTATCTCGATGCCTTTGACAGGAAAAAATGGATACATTGATTTATTAATTTCGGGCGTTATTTTGCACGTCGTGTCACTTCTATTCATCTACAGATTAAACTTAATATACAGTGTTGCATGTGCTTGCAGCGTGAATCTTACTTACAACATACAATAATACATAGTTTATACCTCGCACGGAGAAGCTGTTACAACATCGTCCCTTCCTTGCATTGAAATGTCTACGTGACACAATTTAGAACTTACTTGAACTTTCCATTTCCAAGAACATAAAAATAATGCGTCGCTCAATCACAGAAGACAACGCCTTTTAACTGTCCAGTTACTTTACCCTTCACCATTAATCATTATCACCTTTGAAACTATTACGTACTTGTGACGTAACAAGAATTTAATGGAACAAATCCATCTACTGTGACTAATGAAAATAAGATATTTTTCTACCGATGTAACTAAGTCTATGACGTTTTCAAAGTTCTTGTAAGAAGTTCTGTATATAATCAAAACAGGGATACAAAGAAAAACAATGTCTCTAATTACACAAATTATGAATTCCTGATCTTTTTCTAATCTTAAAGGTTAAACATCAAAAAAGGAGATCAATACATCTAAGTGTTAAGAGAACATCACTATGAGAATAGCCCCACCCTAGTTTATACATAGATGTCACTTGTCAATGTACTGTCTAGGTGTCTCTGCTTGTATTGGTTCTTAGGAATGTAATTGACACGCTAGATCTTAGAAGAATAATAAATCTCCAAGCTCTATATTGACGTTAATAACTTTATATGACATTTACAAGTAAGACGTAGACATAGCAGAGACACCTAGACAGTACATTGACAAGTGACATCTTTGTACATAAACTAGTGTGGGGCTATTCTCCTAGTGATGTTCTCAGAACACTAAGTAGCTATAAACTGAGTTTGTCCCGTTATTACTAAACTACGCTTACGATCAACAGGAGCTGAATAATACTATTAAAAGCAAAAACGCTACATCACTCAATGCAACTGCTTATTAAAAACTGTTTTGGCTTTTTATATGTGAAAATGTTACTATAATATTGAACAAAAACCACGGGCAAGTTTTTTTGTCATTGATGTTTGAAATTTTTTGTTGTTCTTTTTATGATTTTGAATAAGAAAGTGAATGAATTCACTTTGTGTCTTTTTTAATCCTTTCACAAACTAAGGCTGTTAGACTTTTTATCTTATGACAGTAGTTGAGACAGCAGAAGATGTGATATTGCTTAAGTGGCCACTACTGCCTAAGGACATTTATTAGATACAAACCTCATTTATAAGACCATAGTCCTATTCATAGTTAGTATTACTAGTATTAGGGTTGGGAGAAAAGATGAATTATTCGGTACCAGACGCTTTCAGAATATACTGTTCGTACTGATTTTCCCGCCCTTAACCCATTTACTTTTGGCCGACACATTTCATTTCATTCAGTTCAATTGACTTGATACACGGTTAACTGATTTTACAATTTCAACAATATTGGTTGAATGTTCTGGGTCGTGCTAGGTCTTCTATTTCCTTTACTATAGTTATAATATTATCTTCTAATTCAATCGCTTAGAAATTCCCAACTAAGATCGTAGTAATATGCTCATACTAGCACATGTGCACAATTTACGCTATGCTACTGCGAACTTAGATCAGGAAATTAATTCGTATCTGCCATCAACTCCGTAATAATAGCATACTGGAAATTGCAAACTGTACTAACTTGCAAACCGCACGAAGACAGTGGATTAATGTGGGTAAAGCGGCTTACGCACTGTCCAATTTGCTGGCCCTGTCGGTCTATGGACCTTTTTGTGAGCAGACGTGCAGTGTGTCTGGTTATTTAATTACTGCAACATAACCTTGACAGTAGGCGTCCAATCAGTCGGTCCAGCGTCTGTGGTAGACTTTGTATGGCTCTGTGTTTGTGGTTTGTTATCGTTCTAGGCTTCGATAACCGATTCTTTTTCAGTTGCTCTTGAATGCCGTTAATAGAATGCCCATCTACATTATCTACGATAATAGAGGTTTAGATCTTGTAGGTACAGTTGTGAACGCTATTGTTTTTTATTGCCACGCTTGATTTTGAATAATTTTTATGTCATCAGTTGCGTACCTAATCCTGTTCATTGTCACTGTAGTAGTCCAATAGAGTTGCTAACAGCAAATGTCCATTCGAAATGAATAGCTGTTTTTGCTAAAAAAAGTATTTTCTTCAACAATTTCAACAACCCTACAATCCATTGAAAATAGTTGAAACACACGGACCAAGGGGCTGGTTGCTTATTTTTAAAATGATTTTAGCCTAACGAGCAAGCAGACGGGCCCACCTGATGGTAAGTGGTCAACTTGGGCTATGGAAACCAGCAACACCAGAGGAGTCGCCAATGCGTCGTCGGCCCTGAAGGAGAGCTTTTTTTGCCCCATGCCCCATGCCCCATAGCCTATTGGGAAAACTTCAGAAGGAAGCGCATCCCACAGTTTACGCGTGCGCGGCAAAAAGCTTGCGATTTTCGTGGAGGAACGCCACGAATCCAGTGATAAAACACAAAAAGTTTGAAATTTGAACAGTAAAACCTAACTTTATGTAGTAAAGACAATAACTACAAATGCTCTGTAAACTCTGTATCGCACTCCATTAAGGATATTACGTAAAAAGGCACATCTGCACTAATGACTAGCTTAATACACTTTAATACAACATAGGAACGTGTAATGCATTTGCACTAGAGCGGGCAGTGCATACAAAGCATAACATGGTTGTTGTAAAATACAATAGTTATTGTGTTGTAGCGCAAAAACTGGAATAAAGTATCATACACAAGGAAATCAGAACATACAATAAAGCTATGGAACTTTTATACGAATGGACCGTTGACACGATATGTTTTACGAGTGACATGCAATATCTTGTGCGCTGGTTTTATGGCCGCGATTTTAGTTAGGACTGTAAGTTAGTTGAAGAACACAGGCGTGGTTTATCTGGTTGTAAGTGGCCATTGCAACCCATTGATAATTAAAATAAGGAAAAAGTTTATTAACCTGAAGGGCTATGGGTAGGGGTAAATAAAAGGTAATAAGCAGTTATAAATGTATTAACAGCGATAATTCATCTTCAGCAAAACCATATAGTAGTACGTGTAGACGAGA
Organism: Dalla costala; assembly: GCA_018245355.1. Lineage (NCBI taxonomy): Eukaryota > Metazoa > Arthropoda > Insecta > Lepidoptera > Hesperiidae > Dalla > Dalla costala. The sequence goes on along the minus strand of DWMR01000907.1, from coordinate 1,118 downwards.
CACACCATATCTTTCGAGTATTACTGACAACCGTATTTGTAATATACGATTCGAATTATGTTGCTTTTACGAAGCACGTTTTAACATAACTATGCTTACTTGTTTTTTACATAGCCTATGTGTTGTATATTGTTTTCGCTTTTGGCCAGCGTGGAAGTCATCTCCGTTTGAGAGGAGACACGAGAGGTGATGGGGAACATACATAGCGATGTGTGGATTACTGATGGTGGTGGAATAGCATGAGCATTGAACACAGCACCAGGGCTCTGAAGAAGGCAAGAAGGAATAATAGGTACCTATATAAAGTACCAAATCAAGTGTTAAGTTTTGCTGACTTCAAAATAGAATAAATAAATAAACGTATACACACTCACACCCCCGCACTAAAAGGTTCTCTTTCACGAATATCTCAAGAACCTCTGATTGTATTTTGCTACAGTTTTCGCTAATCGATGTTGCTACTTTCTGGGAATGTCCTTATGTAATACTACATAAGGGTCGCATTCATATATAGAAACTTATATGCATAAACATTGAAGGTGGTTATTTTTCTCGGAGAAAAAATATTGTATGAAACTCAAGGTTACAGGGCTGACAAGACTGTCTACTGTAATAGGCGCAAACGCCAAGCTACTGACGTCATGTTTATCAAGCAACATAATTTTATGGCAAATGGCTAGATAAGGATGACACGAAAGGAGGCCTTAGGTCGCACCTACTCCGCTGACCTCTGCTGTCTGCCTTATCACAGAAACAAGTATGGAATTAAATGTACCTATGCATAGCGGTAATAACCAAGTGGTAAGACTTCGTCCTATGCATGAGGTCCGGGGATCGAATCGTAGATGCATCCATGATTGCTTTGCGTTACTGGGGTTGACAATTAAGCCCTCCACCATCCGCATTGAGGCACACGCCTCGCCGAAGCTTGAGGTCTCATCCGCATTGACTGGATTCGTGGCGGTCCTCTACGAAGCGGTTCTCGCAATGTTTTTTGCCGCGGACGCGTAAGTTGTGGGATGAGCTTCCGTCTGAGGTTTTTTAAGTGGACTATGCCATGGGGTTCTTCAAAAGAGGCGTAAAAAGAGCTCTCCTTCAGGGCCGGCGACGCAGTGGCG
>DWMR01000906.1:0-10700 GCA_018245355.1 Dalla costala | reverse complement strand
ATAATGATACATAAAAACTAGGTGTCGATACAACACGCGATGGGTACGGAAATTTGCAGTGGGATCTCGTACTATATTGAGAGATTTGTAGTACAAGGCCAAGTCGAGGGCACAAGACCTCGTGGTAGATCACCCACAGCTTTATAACAAAATCCCCTCAGCTATACAATCACAGAATGGAAGAAGCGAATGGACGGAATATAAAACGGAACTAGCAATACTTATATTACTTACTGATAATTATATTTACGCTTATTATAAATTAACTACTCTATGTTATAATAAGTTCTCATGTAAGTGACTACGGTCTATAAGAGAATAAATTCTTTAAATACAAGTTAGTAAATAGTGTAGTGTTAAAACCAAATACAATCCGTCGAACTTCTAGTCACAGACAGTGCACTTATGTCGATCACTTACGATTGACACTAGTGGCCGGGCTCTCGCTTACTTACCGCCTCGCTCATAGCTAACCCTGCGCGGTCTGACAAGTCATCAATGTAAACTATTAAATTTCAATCCGTATATGAAGTGGGTATTAATTAGCCCGTCCGGCGATTACAGTGAATTAATTGGGTTATCCTATATAAATTTAACGACGGGTCCCCGGATCCCGGTGATTTTGTATTAAATGGTTTTCGCGACATAAAGTGCCTCCAGGTATACACATTTTTTCTATGACCTAAAAATTAAAAAGGTAGGTTTCTACTGGAGGACAATAAAGATAAAACAAGTAAACGCTTACTGACTCACTCACTCATTTTATTATCATTTAATATTAGAATATTTTATTGTTCCATTTCATGCTCATAAATTCACGCTTATGGGTAAGGATAAGAGTGACATTTATGTACTGGCCATCTTTTGACCTTATATTGCAAATGAATAAATTTAATTGAATTGAACTAACACCCCCGGACTAGGATTCGTTTAAACGTCAGCGTCTAACGACGGCGGCGACATCTCAAGAGCCGATAAGTTTCGACGACGACTACAAACGCAAAAGGTACTTTAGAGCCGGCCACGCTTGAAAGAGACGCCAGACGCGTCGAGCGATAATTCGATGTCGTGGCCAAGTCCTTACAGGCGTGGGACTTGGTAAACCACGTGCCACCGCCGACCAAGTCGGTTCCCTAACTAACCGCGACCCGAACTTACCGTTCATGACGAACACTTGTCACAGAAACTCTCGGCGCGTGGCAATCTGAACTCAAAAGCAAAGCAAACAAGATCCACTTTTGAACTCAGCTTTGAGAGTGTTGAGACTTGGTTTTGGGGAAAGATTTTGGAATAATAATAGAAATGTGAACAGTATGTCCTTGAGCTATAATCTAGCGGCTAGATGTTTTAGTTTGATCACATGAATCCACATGTGACGGTGTAGTAATGAGTCAACTGCAAAGACAATTTGATAACTGTTTTTTTTTATATACACGAACTATTTTTGTATTAGTATTGTGCTGTAGCAATAGGTTTGCCCGGAGCGGTAGGTTATACATAATAATAATACACTTTATTGTACACCATCAAAACACGAAACATACATGATTTGAAACAAAACAAGAAGCGACATAGGACGTAAACTCTCCAACAGTCCTATTACTAACGAAAACAAATGCACTAATATTCCTATTAACATCTAATACCAACAGGGCTAACTAACTAACAGTCCCTTACAGCACTATTGGAGGTTTGTCACAGATGTCCATGAGCAGCAGTGGCTGATGGGAATGCATGCCCCGTTTGCTATTCTCACCATACTATATATTTAAAAAAATCTTGACTTACTAACCTAGACTACTGCAAACATTTGTCATTATATTGTACCTATTCTATTTTTAACCTCTTTTCAGAGATGCTTCAGAAAATATGAGAAGAATGCAACAACATTTGCGCTCGCTATGCACATTACAGTCTTCCCTGCATTCAATGTTACACAGGCGGCATTGGATTAAAATGCAAAAATCATTGTGTGTAACGAAAAAACACGTAACGTTTGAAAAAACACGAGATAATATCTTGAGGCAACACCGACATCGGGGAGGAAAACCGAATCATTTACATAGGCAACGTTACTAGGGTTGTCAACTGCCAATAAATATTACTGTACCGTACTGTATTTTGGTTCTGCGTACTGTTGAACACCTCCCTTGGAAGATCCTAAGGCAGGGTACCTCGGACGAAGATTGTCGAATCTAGCTCAGGTCGGCTGAAGACCTTTAGAAGACTATCGGTTGACCAGGATGCATGCGACATCCTGAGAAAACTGCCCGGGTATGGAGGGAAACCCCGAGTCCCTAATACCTCACAAGGAAAAAACAATGCCACCGCGTGAGATGAACCCTGACTATTGAAGAAATGTATATTACGAATACGAAAAATACTATAACATATATTTCAGTTGGATGGATCAATCTTTTTTTCTGCAATATCAAAATTGTTGAAACATGCAAGATACAAAAAAGAAATAGTTTGCATAGAAATAAATAAGTGACCGATATTTTTGCCTTAGCTTTGTCTTTTTCCATAAAATACTTTTATTTTTGGCGCGTGCTATATATTTTTTACACTGATATTTTATTTTGCAAAATACCCCCAACTCATAAAATGTCGGTAACCCTAAATGTTACTCTAATTGTTTGCGCTGGGAACGAAAGAAATGTTTCGGATACGGAATTTAAACACACAGTTTAATGTACGAATATATTTGTTTCAATAACAGATGTATTCAAATGAAGTTGGTATAACGAGGCAGATGTTTTAAACTACTGTAAGTATTCATGAGCGAAGTCCCGACATCGTTAATTGTTTTTTTTTTGTTGAATGTATAGATATTCCTTTTGAAATAAATTGAAGACCTTCATAGACCTTTTGCTATACTTCCATACCTCAAATCGATTTGAGTCGATAGTCCAAGGTATGTTTTTGTTTTATTTACGTCATGAGAATCGCAAACGAGCATGCAGTCCGACTATCTACTGACGCTCATGGACATCTGTGACAAAAACATGTGTGAGTATATTCTGAAAAACGGTAAAACACCGCCTAACCAAATAAGGCTAAACAGGTCCAATTTTTGGATCCTTTTAACATTTGATGGTGCACTGCTGGACATAGGACTTCCTAATTGACTAAATAGAATAGAATAGAATACACATTTATTTCGTCCAAGTAAAATACTGCAACAACATACATACATGAGAGGGTTAACATAAAAGCGGCAGAATTACAATGTATACAGTAAAATACTGGTCGAAAAAGAGCCGCATTTAGCATTTGCCGCGGTGAGACCGCAGCCACTGGTTTTCGGGGCGTCCCCTTTGTCGCGCAGTTCAGGCTGATGGTGCTTACTTACTAAGAAATAAATTAAAGATAATAATAAACACAAGAAACTTAATAGAATTAAAAAAGAAAGAAAAGCGAACAATCTTTAAATTTATGCTATTCCTAGCCGTCTACTATATAAAAATGTTTATAGGTATGTGTGCTTACGTGCCTGTGTGCGTACGTTATTATAAAACAAAAATGTGTATTAAATGATGTCAATTAGGGAGTCATATGTCCAGCAGTGAACCATCAAATGCTAAAAGGATGCATGACGATAAAATTTACGATAAGTTTACGTACATTCCTAGACCACACTTTGGACTATAACGAAGGCGAGCTTTTATAGCCGTACACAAAGGTAAAACAGCAGCATAAATATTACGTTTACAACAATAACGCTTGATCGTTTATTCATAGAGCAATAAAGCGCCAGTGCAGTTTTCGCGCGCAATGCTGATTACTCTATGTACACGCTTGTAATGTTTTTATGCGTTAATCAAGTTTTACACTATGTTAGTTTTGCGTCAAAAATGCTGTCCACGAAGTAATTTATTTGCTATCTGCTAAATTGCCCGTTTAAAAATGAATGTAAATTATAATGATGCTTCAAAATGTGGGTTTCATGTCCGCGCGGCCAATGCATTTTTTCCCCATTTGTGTAAGAAGGAGGGTTATATTTCTCGAGTGTTTATATGTATGTATGTATGTATTTTTATTGCTTTGTCACGCTGTGTAGGCTAAATGGCTTGATGGATTTTAATAAATGAGGTGTCATTCAATTCGCTCTGGAGTGCCATGTGTATATAATATAATTTTGAAAAAAAAAACATTAATACATTTTTTTTTAACGTTTCCGTCTGTTTAGTTACTTTAACTGTAACATTAATATTATACTAGCCTCTTCCCGCGACCTCGCTTGTGTTGTTTTCGCTTACTTTAAATTTGGTTTAATGCGTCAACGAACATTCTGAGCCTTTAAATACACTAGCGTTACGCACACATCTGCGTCTAACTGACGCCGTTTCAACCACATTCTTTCGTTTCGAACATTCCGTCTGGAAATTTAAGGCAAAGGAACCTTATACAGAAATAAAGGAAATTCTTGGTTTATTTTCTGGTTACAGTCTATCTAAGTTTAGACAATGCTCGCTCAGTCCCGAAATCTCGCGAGTCGAGTTGCGATATTCAGTCCACGGAAATACTTGCTGAGCACGGAACAAGTGAAAATCAAGTCTGAGGTTAAAGAGAGAGAGCTCAATTTGAAGTTGACACGGTTAGACTTCTAAATATTTAAGTATATGGGTAGCCTAGTATATCATTAAATGTTTATGTCCAAGTTATTCTGCATGTATAAACAGGAGCAGGTTACTGTTTATGGTTCAATAACTACTTTAAAATTATACTAGGTTCTGAGTTACGAAGTACCTTTTATCAGCTCTGGACCATTTATTGTTTTGCCTACAATGATCAAAGTCAATTTGATTATTCACGTGCATTGAGAATAATGAAAATACTCACATTTAATTTGTGGATTTTATCTTAACGTTCTTTTAATATTAATCATGGGTACTCCCGTCCCGATATATTTCATCAATTTGCAAATGATTAGGGTACGCGACGATTTATGTTTAAAATCATGTTTTTTTAATCATATGTTTACTGTACGTATTTCATGCGGTTTTCGATGTTGAAAGTTTAATTAGTTTGTAAGCTTAGTGTAAGATGGACAACGGGTTCTGTCAACGTTTTCAGTTAAAAATTTCGCCACTGAACCCTTAATAACGTGTCAATAGAAGCAAAATTGCCAATCAACAATTTAACAGCTAGCAAACTGTTTGCAGATGGGTTGAAATCGTTTTACTCCCCACACCTTGTTTGCTGCATGAAAGTCTGCGGTTTAGATTAAGATTAAAAAAGTTGAACGACCGCGCGCACCGCTTATAAATCATTATTAAGTACATCTGCACTCGATAACGCTTCATTTGGCAATCATTCAACTAACACGGTGCAGTGACTGTAAGGAGAGGTAGGTAATTGGATGCGTGAGTAAGATTAAATTTTAATTCAATACGACTTTACGTACAGTTAAGCAATATTATTTTCAATGAAATTGGAATGCTGCGGCTGGCAAATGCACACAATACGTCCCAATTTCTTCCGTGAGCGATTTTGCAATTTGGTCTGAGAAGTATGCACATGCCAACTCACTCAAACTAATATATTTTATTATATTCGACGACTCCGTGCCGCGTTGGTTAGTGACCCTGACTGACGAGCTATGGGTCCCGGGTTCGATCTCCGGTCACACATTTATTTAGCAGATAAATGTTTCTACTCGTCTTGGGGTTAAATTGTGTTGTTTTCTGTATGTGTCCGCACTCACCACCCACCCATCTATACGTCTGAGCGTCTCAAATGGTGCGGATTAACTGAACGGGTCCATATACGTTTGCAGAACTTCTACCACGCGGTAATCTAAACGATATACAAAGTTTAGTTTGATGTTGCACCGCGCGGTCAGTTGGTCCTCGTGGAACTTCCTCATATGGCCATTTAATTAAAACCAAGAAAGTAACCGTACTAAACTTTCATTCCCAAGCAACTCTAGACAAATACTTGATGAGTGAGACGATGTGATCATATGAAACTTTCGCAAACCGCACTCGCTCGAGTTGTATAAAATGTAATGCACGCAAATCCGCAAATTCCGCACACGGCGCGCGGAAACTTAGAGTGGATTCGAGCGGAAATTGTTAACTTTGCGGTGGAAACGGAGTCTGCAACTTTCAAAGTCGAGTAAATAATTCAAGGTGACAAACATACTACGACAGGTACCGATCGAGTTGAGTTATATATTTTTCTATAAGATAACAGTAGCAGCGAGCGTCCAGTCCCATTAACCAATGCCGCCCATAGACATCTGTGACAAACTTCGAATAGGACTATGCAAGGGAATGTTAGTTAGTCCTGTTAGTAATAGGTGTTAATAGGAATATTAGTTGTTTAGTGTTCGTTAGTAACAGGACTGTGGGTGTTAGGACTATTATTGTAAGTTAATCCTGTTTCTAAGTATTAATAATCCTACTTACTAATTGTTAGTATTTGTCCTATTAAAAGCTGCGTTGCTAACCCTGAGGGCTAAGTTGACCGCCTCTTATATGAGTGTTACCGGAACCACACTTTTCCAACATGAACACAGTCGTTGGAAAACAATTATTTCAAGCCAGAAATGGGTGTGGCGGCAGTACCGCCCAGGCGAACGGTATACAGGATACCACCTGGCAAAATATAAAGTATCTTCATAGAGTCCCGCCCGGCGCGTACTTAATAGGTACCTACATATATATTGAACCAATTAATTTCAATTCGAAATACCACTACACGCCCGGGGGCTTATTCTAGTTTATTAGAGCGACCCAGATTTAAATCCGACGACATCGACTGTGGCTGTGTAGGTGTACATCGATATCGCAGCGAAATAATCTGAATGAATCCGTTTTTAATAGCAATTCATTCGCTAATTCAAAACTGTATAAACAAACAATTTAACTGTTGCTGACGTAGGTGAATCAAGTATCGAAAATTAATTGTTAATTTTCATTTGGTTAATGAGTGCGCTAGTAAATTGTATCATACACCGTATTAAGGGCATCGGTATCGAGTACAATCAGCAATTAGTATCTGTCCTATTCGAAGCTTCACAGATACGTTGCTACCACTGAGGACTAAGGTGGTCGCCTCTTGTATAAGTGTAACCGGCATCTACACCTTTCCGACCGAAATACATCCACAACAATCCGAAACAATCTACAGATTTGCTGGAGTCTATTATCTTTATGCTACAGGTAACTGTATGGTTTTAATTATTATTGCGAATTACGATCTCTCGCTCCGTATCCGGTAAACAGGGAGAAGCGTATTAATGTACTCGGGAAATTGTTAGGTGCTTCGTACAATATCAATTAACAGTATCGAAAACGTGAATATTACGCATCAAATTATCTTAATTAAGGATACTCTTCATAATTGGTTAAATATTTATGGATTCCCGGATTCCTTAACAAACCTTTGAAATTGCGTGATTGACTGAAATATTGACTATTATATAAATGCGAAATTGTGTTTGGTGGTTGGAAAATTAAGAATTTAGACCATCCACTGTAATTCATTTCATTTACTAGTGATACATAATTAATTTCTTATTTTCAGATGACTTTATAATCCAGCTACATTAATAAGACGTGGTCTTGCTTCGTACAGATTCGAACCCAAGCGTGGTAAGTCAATACCTACCCCACTAAATTCGGTTCTAAACTATCCCGTTTCGAAATTACGACACCGACCAACCACGAAACTAATGTCCATCAGAGTCAAATACACCCATATACAACGTGTAATGGAGCGTGATACTCCACGGCTTAGTAACGATGCAGAGTAGAGATAAGTTGTAATAGAGCAACCCAAAATGTGGTAAAGCACGGTGCCCTAGGACATTGATTCCTCATTATCCTAACCCTTGCCTGACAGTCGGACAAGTAGTGGGTATGAGGCCATGACTGAAGGATAGTGAAAGGTAGTAAAGTTCCTCTAACATTCAATACCAAATTCTATAAGACACCATTCAGTAGTTTTTGCGCGATTGAGTAAGAAACATTCACCCAATCCATCTACCCTCACAAACTTTTGCAACATTTGTTGTTTGTTTGTTTTGTGAAACATGTGTGACCCCATCATTTTACATGCAGGGCCTGACCCTTCTGGGCTTAGTTGTGTTCAGCAGAATAGCACGAACTCTTCGCGTGGTGATAGTAAGAGACGGTCACGAAATAACCTTGAGATGGGCAACCGCCTCTCAAACACCACAAACCTTACGGAAGATTTAACAGTCGTTGGTAAATACGGAGAAAGGGTTCGATTCGAACGGTCGATTAAGGGAGACCCATAACCAGCAGTGGATCTTCAAAAGCTGTTGGATAAATTGATGAATGGTGACTACGGTTAATCCTTCTTATGGTTAGTCTCGAAGACCGCTGGAGTCACGACAATAAAGCTCTGTCAATTAAAGTAGATCAAGTGGCTCAAACACTAACAGACGATGCATCATCGAGTGCCTCAAGAAATCGCTAGCTCCAATTAGGACAGGTCTAAGTCTAGAAGCAAACCTTCAAAGGCAGATGGATGAACAGAGCAATATCCATTGCGATAGCTTCTTGTATCGATTTGCTTCACTGAAGTGCGGTAACTAGCGCAACCGACGTCATTGGCTATTGCAAACACTATTTATTGTTACTGCATAACGCTTAGCTGTGCCGGGTTATGGCTACTTTACGTTAAGTGTGCCCGGTCGTTTATACAGAGTGGTCTTTAGGGCACTGATCGAAGTCACTTATATTGAATGCATAGAAGACAAAAGAGCAAAATTAGATGCAAAAACATACTACGATTGGCTAGTTAGTCTTGCGAACAATGCCTTTGGCTCTATTAGCACCTGAATGTACTGCAGCGCTTTTTATTCTGTTTTTCTATCGAAGGAGATCGCAAAAGAAGAGAAAAAATATTGAACACAAAATGTATCTCTTAGAATTGACATCGGTTTTCTCTGTGTGCTTTACTATGGTAAGTGCTTTGAAGAATATCTTGACATCGTACAAACATCACCCTTGCACCACAAACAATACCAGCTACCCTGTATCATTTTCATTCTTTGCTTCTACCACGTACACATCGAATTGATAAATTCAGACCGATTCTGGCGACAGACGCTTTGTGATGCGATACGTCACTCTCTTTCGTACACGCAATATAAGCTTTTCTCGATTCATCAATATTATTCGGCATAATATATTGAAAGGAGAACGTCTATAAAGAATCTCAAGTTATTTATTCAGGAGATCATAAATCAGACCGGCACGTGCGCACGGCACGGGTACCAAGCAGCGAATGACGACGACACGACAAGGAGTGCCCGGGAGCAACGTATGCTGATAAAAACAAAGTTGCTTTTTATACTATTTACTTGAGCGAGATATTACTTCTCGGTGCAAAGGGTAGGAGCACAAAATACACCGGCATGATATAAACTACGGATGATATATTGGGCTGTAGAAGTGGAGACAATTTTCCGCGTTATTTATTGGAATGAGCGCGTGTATTGGGGCCGATCGTACGGCATCTGCAGTTTTATAGGCTCGACTCGGCGGCACCCGTATCAATAACACAGAGGACACAGAAGTTCGAGGGCCGAACGTCGAGCGGTCAGTCCAAACTTTGTTACGTCCGGGATTCCAACAGTTTCTCAATAAAAGTCCGAAAGTAATTTTACCTTGAAACTATCCAGTATCTCTTTATAAACTCGTACGGCGAGCGAGTTTTATTAGTTTGACATATTTACAAATTGCCCAGCGAGCCGGCGAGGTAGAAATGAAATGTGAGCGACTCGCTCGAATTGCAAAGTTGTGAGTGCGATCGATTATGGAGTTAGATAGATTCGCGGATGGGCGATCGCGCTCAAACTTCGCTAACTAACGATAACAAACGCCCCTAAATCTGCTACAGAGCTCGTAGGATCGCCTGAAAAATATGCTACCGACTCGGTAACAAAGTAAAACGGGAATTTAACGCGGTCTCGGCGGGATTAGCCCATGGAAAGTTTCGCCGGCCCCCGGAGAAGTTTTCATCTCTTGTTGGTGTTGGAAAGTAAAAAAATACGGAACCGGGAATTAAGCGTACAGCTCAGTGAGGCGGGTTTAAACGCGGGGCCGTGAGAGGTACTTTCCAAGCGGATTTTCGCTTCACACGCATGCACACGGTTTGTTTTCAATGTCGTTTGTGATTTCATCGTACTGTGGGCAGAGGGTACCTGCAGTTGCGCTGCGGAAGGTATGGGCTGCACTGAAAATCAGCGCTGTTGGTTATGTGGCGTTCTATTAGCATATGCTTAGTGCAGACCCTTGGTATGGTATTAATAAAAATCATTTATTTCGGAATTAGTCCATAGTAATTGTTATTAATAAAATAATCTTGTCTAGTAAAAAGTACTTAAAATAAATATTATTTTAAAATTTTATTCTACTCATCAACAACCTCAGCATCTTTTGGATCGGCCTGACTGGTATTGGTATATCTTAATTAAGAAATCATCTTTGCCACAATTTTCATAGTAGGTACCTACCGCTAATGAGCTCACCGTTTGTGACCTGCCTTTAGCGCCTACGATCGCACGAATACATTAAAGCATTCGTATTCGCGTCGCGCCGCATCGCAATAGCTAGCGGTTGTAACAACACCTTCCTATAGGTAGGGGAGCGGGGGGCTTGTTGTACCATTTTTCGGGAAAAGCTTTGTGGAATGAAAATGGCACAATATTTCCTAAT
>DWMR01000905.1:0-10702 GCA_018245355.1 Dalla costala | reverse complement strand
CACACCAGATAGTACATTATACACAGAAACAACATTACAAGATACGACGCACAAATTGGCGGTCTTATCACTAAAGACCGATCTCTTCCAGACAACCATTGCGACGCAATAGAAAATACAAGTGCAAGGAAAGGGAAAGGGGCACAATATTACAGGATAGGTAATATACACACAGACACTCACATATATACAATATACAGGTCACACAGGTAAGTGAGCATAGTTTTATAAGCAGCCAAGGAAAAACATGTAAACATAGAAATAGTAGCAAGGACAGAAGAAGAAAGTTAAGAAGAGAGTGATTGAGATGAGATAGTGAAATGAAGGAGAAAGAACTAGTAATTTATTATTAGTAGGTACCTAATATTGAAATGTTTTTAAATAGTGGTCCTTCACTTGCTTCTTGAAAGTTTCTAGGGACATAGTCGGATATAGTAGGATATAGTGTATAACGAAGTTTAAAGTTCATTTAAGTAAGCTCGTAACATTTACTAAGATCCAATGTAACCTGCCAAAAATGTATATTTTCGCTGATAACTTCAGACAGTAGGAATTTTGTATTATTATAAGTGTACTTAAAGTGTCAATAATTGGGTATCCTACCCTAGATAAAGAATAAATAAACGCTTATACTTACTTACACGTGGCACACACAGAAAACGAAACAAATTAACGCCCAAGAACCGAGTAGGTACAAACATTTATCTGCCAAATAAGTGTCTGCCTCAACCACGGATCGAACCCGGGACCCACGGCTCGTGAGTCAGGATCACTAACCAACGCACCACGGTGTCGTCAACGTCTGCCATTCTCCGTACTATTCCCGGATCGTCCATATTAGTCTCAGTCATTATGTCGCTGTTCTGTAGAAGATACATTCCCACCAAAAACCAATAAAGAGTTCAATTCGCTCAAATACCTATACTATACTATCTATACTAATATTATTAAGAAGTACCTATTGTCTGAGTGTGAGCTTGTATGTAGGAGGTAATCTTCGAAAGTACTTATCCGATTTAAAAAATTCTTTCACCAATAGAATGCTACGTTAGCACTGAGTGACATAGGCTATACTTTAGTTTAATAAACAATAGGGATCCCTACTGAACCTCCAATAATGTAACTCAAAATAGCCCAATTCTAGAGGAAGGTTACAGGTAAATTGAATTGAAACTCGGCTCTCACTCGAGAGTTCCCGGTTCAAATCTCAGCGGCACGCACCAATTACTTTTCTAAGTTATGTGCGTTTTAAGCAATTAAATGTAACCTGCTGTAACGGTGAAGGAAAACATCGTGAGGAAACCTGCATGCCTAAGAGTTCTCCATAAAGTACTTGAAGGCATGTGAGTGTTATCTAGTTCACCCTATCGCATTAGGATAGACCTGTAATGATAGTTGGGAAATTGTCAATAAAAAATAAAAAAGATGAAATAATTAAATAAAAATAAAATTATTTGACGGACAAATTGACCGGATGGATCACGATTGGATTGATTGACAACTAACGTTGTGATCGGACGTTGCGTGATGGAGTTTTTGAGTTTGAGTTTTGAGTTTTGACTTCTGTTCCTAATCAAAAGCTTACTTCTCTAGTAGGTAGGTACCTACCACGCCCCCACACACATAATATCATACCTTTTCATTTCTTATCTCCATTATTTTAGACATCTGTTTGGAAAGTTCATCATCTTTAGCCTGAAACAACGAGTTATAGATTTTTAAAAATTGTGTATGCACGCGTGTAACTCATTCACTGGTAAATACATACTAATATTATAAATGGGAAAGTGCGTTTGTTTGTTTGTCCTTCTCTCACGTCAAAACGGAGCAGCGGATCAATGTGATCTTTGGTATGTAGATAGTTGAAGAGCTGGAGAGTGACGTAGGCTAGTTTTACTCCCAAAAAATAACTCATTTCCACGGGAAAACAGGTTTCAATCAAATAAACGCTAACGATGGCGTTCCGGGCGCAATAACGGTATGACGTTAGACGAGCGAAGCTGCGTGGGACAGCTAGTATTACAATATTGCATTAATATGACGAATACTAACTCTAGTAATGTTTTGGAGGTGCTCAATCCTACTCGTCATCTTTTTTTCCTTCTCCTTAACAGCATCCCTTTCCATATCTATGTCTTTGTTTATCTTCTGGAGAGCCCGCTCCAACTTGGACCTTATTTCTGCACTGGTTTTCAGTTCACACATCATTTGGTTGATGGCACTAGCCTTGGAATCTAACTCGCGGTCTTTAGCTCCTATCTTACTAATAAGTTCTTTTATCTTCTCATCCGAAGTATCCCTGAAAGTGGTTTGTACTTATTAAGAACGTTTTTGATAGTGACAAATACGGTTATATGCTTTCGAAGTTTCATCTTTGATAATATTGATCATAATATAACATTCAGATAATATGACATTCAGGTTTTGAGAGAAAAGCTACGGCGTCTGATGGTGTATATTTATTTCCATTGTTGCCTGTGTATGCCTCTTTGGGAGAGAAGAAGGTACAACGTGTTTGGAAATATATACGATCATCATACTGTTTAGTCGCAGTAAGTTTCAAAAGAGTTGCCCATTTTACCTGTGTAAATTAAAAGCGGCTTCGAACTCAGTAGCGTTGTCCTTTAGTTCAGCTTTCAATTTCTCGATTTCAGCTACCCTGTTATTACATTCTTCACGCGCTTTATCAAGCTCAGCTGCAAAGTTGGCTTTAGCACGTTCCACGTTTAGTAAAATCTGTTATGGAACGTTTATTGAAAACAATACAATACAATAACTCTTTATCGTACACCAGAAAAAAAGTGTGTGTGTGTCAGCTCCGACGCACGACTGGAGTTTACTCCTTAATCCATTGAATGCTGCAATCGTAGACACAATACATACACATCCATACATAGCACATGCAGGGGTTAAATACGATTGTCTTTGAATATGCAATAGACTAAGAGGGTAAATAAAGTAAAAGTAAAGCAGCATTCACTATACACGCGGCTGTTTATAAATATCAGCAGCAAAAAACGTAACACATTTTAGTTAACGCTTGAAAAAATTAACTCATAAAATTTCCATACCTCCATAGACCTATTTCCATAGAACTAAACTCCAATAAAGATAGAAAGTACAGTTATGTGAAACACCCAGTAAAATAATCGTAAATGCATAATATTCCTAGGATCCAAATTACCTGTTCAGTTTCTTGAAATTTTTGCAATAGATTCTGTTTTTCTTCATTTAAGTGTTTTAAGTCGATTTGCATGCTTTGGTTCGAATTCGTTGCTTCCTATGATTTTATAAACATTAGATACAATTTTATTATTTGATTAATAATGGTCTATATTTTTTTACAAACATCCACAAAAATTTTTGGTAACTACTTATCATAATATCTAACTTAGGTTTCAGTAGTATTTGATTCCAATAATAAGTCATATCACCCCAACGACAGTTGACAATGAATTAGCATAATGTTTCACTCACCTGCAGTTGCTTATTCAGTTCTTCACTGGCTTTTGCTAACGCAATATTCTCGTTTTCTAAAATTGCAACCCTCTCCTGAAACGTATTCAATTCTTCACGAACCGTCATTGTGTACTGCTCTTGGTTCTCTACAGCTTTCTTAAGAGATTCATTTTCTTCTTTAACTTCTTTAATCCTAAAGTCAAGAGTTAAAATGATTTTATGGCTAACTATTCAAAATGTATAATAAGTGGTAATTATTGGCTCTGATCTTACTCTTTATCCTGTTGGGCAAGAACATCTCGCGTTTTGGAGGTCTGAATGTTAAATTCATGGCCTATCTTCTGCAATTCTGCTTGCAGCTTGACAATACTATCCTCCTTCTAAAATCAGTTAACATTACATCGAGATTAAGTATATAGAGCAGCGATCTAAAGCATAAGTCGTGTTCTTTTTTGGTAACTTAAAGCAATAAAGCTTAAAGCGCTGTAACTGTAATTATACTGTCTAATCTATCATTCAAAAGCGCAGCGCTAGATAAGCTACGAAGGACGGAAGAAAGCAAAGAGAGATGTGTGGTACAATTACCACTGTTCAACGGGACACAAGTATGATTTGCGGTCTGTTCTAGTAGGTACTAGGAGGTACTAGTAACATTATGCATTTTTTTAACAATTTCTTTTTTACCTAATCTGCTACAGGTTTGATCGTTCAGATAAAGCTTTGGGTTAACAGATTAACAAATTACCTTTTCTATTTCAAATTTGCACTGATCCATATTTCTATTATGCTCATTGAGTGCAGCAATGAGCTGTTCCTTGTGCACGCTCTCCGAAGTCAACTTGTTTCGTAAGTTACCGATCTCCACATCCGTTTGCTGCTTTACTTGCGCGAAGAATTGGAGCAACTGGTTTTGATGATCAGTCACCAATTTTACTGGAAATACAATTTTTTTTCTGAATACACAACAGAACTCGAGGAAGTTCATTTCAATATCTGGGACAAGGGGTACCGTATCATAATTTCCCGCACCTCTTTTCGCCCTGAAGGTATACGTTTTGTCACTGTTGTACATAGTCAGCATTAGCAGTGTCTGCAGGCCCGTTTTCTTTTGTCATTATTATTGTCATTAGGTATTGTTTATAAAGGATAGGTACCTACTACTTTATTTCCTTCTTGACCTATGTATGAGTTAAGATCTAAATCTATCGATATGCACCACTACCCCTCTTTCAATCATCATATCCTTGTCAACTATCTAAAGGTTGTCTAGAAGAGATCGCTTTAAGCGATAACACCGCCTTTTGTACTGTGTCTTGTATAGTGTTTTTATGTTGCTGTAATTACTTCGTGTGTACAATAAAGAGTATTCTACGACTCCGTGGCGCGTTGGTTAGTGATCTTGACTGACAAGCCGTGGTTCCCGGGTTCGATTCCCGGCCGGGGCAAACATTTGTTTGCAGATAAATATTTGTACTCATGTCTTGGGTGTATTGTGTTCTGTGTGTGACCGCCACCCGCAACACAGGGAATCCTAATGCGGGGGTGTAAGTGTGTATACGTTTATTTATTTATTATCTATCTAGCTACATTTCTCCCCACACGGGATATTCTTGTCACTAAAACTAAGCTACATTATAATATCGAAACCACATTAACGTAATTTTCTGGATAGCTAAACAACGAGCTTACACAAAGTCCATTATGCCACCAATTAACCGGTCACCAAACACAATTTACAACCGGCCATTACCGTTAGCAACCTCACAGTATCTCACGACACCTACCGGGAACTGAACCCGAGACCCCGCATCATATCGTATCAAAACCATAAATTCTTTGCAATTTCTTCGTTGCGTGATCGAAACGTCTAGTTCCACTTTCTAACACGCGTGAAAGGGATACACCGGCGAGCGGTGAAAAGTATACTAGCTCATTAAATTCCCCTATTTATCTCGCTTTGGGATTTTTCTGGTGTTTGTTTATTCTAATGCTTATAAAAAAGGTATGATAGTGTGTCTTGAAACTAAAACAAATACTACAATTCTAGAAGAAGGGGAGAACATTCCACACCACGTCATGGTGACATTAATTAATTCTATGCCAAAACGTATGACTGCCGTCATAAATGCCCATGGAGGCAATACCAGTTACTAAATAAACGTTTTCTTTATTAAAACCATTTTTTTCTTTTAAAATTCAACGCAAATCTTGTTCCAGAGATTACCGAAAATACGACTTGTTACACTCAAGTTCTTTTTTCTCAGTATTCTAAATTCAAATTTAAAACAATAACATACTGAAATGATGGTAAATTTACCGAATTCCAAACCCCATAAAACGTTTTCAATGACCTACTATTATTTTAAATATTCTAAGCCCATAAAGAAAAAAATGCAGGGTGGCTCGATTCTAGTGTCCGGGAGTGTATTACCTATAAGAGAGGCATGGAAAGAAGTGTGTTGGGATACACCCGGAAAGATAGAAAAAGAGCTAAGGATTTAAGGAAAATATCAAAATGGGAAGATGTGGTAAGAAAAACAAAAGCACTAAAGACAGGCTATATGCTAAGAGGCAAAGACTAATGGGCAAAAAAACTAAGCAACTTTTCCCCCCGACAGTAAGAGGAGTACTCTGGCTACTGGCGGTCAGTGAGACCAAAGACATTCAAGATCAACAAGCTTGCAACTGGTGTACTATATTTATTTATTTATCTTATCACACTATGTAATAACTGTAAAACAGTAAAGGAACACAACACGACACTCATTATTTGCATGCAATCTTCGCCTGTAACTGTAGTTTTCACACACCAATAAACCCTTTATATAAATTGTGTGTATTTCCATGTAACAGTGTTAATTATGTTAACGATCAATAAATTAAAAATATATTTACTTGGAGTGAAATGTATCCCTAAAAAAGAAAACAGGGGAATAAAGTCTTTTGAGGTTAAAGGTTAATCTGTTGCCGATAAGTCTTGAAAACTCCAGAAGTGGACTGATCTGATACTGGAAGTCTCACCTAGCGTTATCATCATCGAGACACGTGGATCTTGAACTTGAAATACCAAAATTAATATGACGAATAGCAAGTTTGGAACGAGGATGCTCTACAGCTCTACCTTGCGTTAAACTTCAGTATGGTTATGTTACTCAATGCGTTAAACAAAGGGAAGAAGGCAAACAAACGGATCATGAACAAAAAACTATTTTTACACAACCAAACCAACTCATTTAAAATTTATTTTATCTTGCACAGATAAATAAAAATAATAAAGGTCACCTTACCACAGAGTCCTATTACTCCTATCGGAGCACAGACTAGGTAGAATGAGCACCTTACGCACAGACTATAAATAGCAAGTACAAACTGTACATAGATATCGCTAGGTGATACTACCGATTAGTTTGTAACTTGAATTTTATTACAACAGAACTTATAAAAGGTTATGGGGTTTAGGCTTAAGGTGGTATCATCATGGGTTAATTTCTTCCCTTCATTTTAATTTCATTGTTATTGCTATTAAAACCTTTGCTCAAACAGAAATATAATGTAGTTACGTAGACTGCGTAGGTAGCGTAGTTTAAACGCTAACGCTAACACACCCCCGCACTAGGATTCCGTGTGTTGCGGGTGGCAGACACACACACACACAAAAAACAATATGTGACGCCCAAGACCCGATTTGATTTGATTTGAATAATCGTCTGGTGGTCTACTCTTGAGGAGCGTCGTCCGTTCACGGCGTTAGTTGGCAATAAATTCAACCTCAAAAACGGGGACCCGACATGATTAAACGAAATTAAAAATTTGACAACTAACGTCGTTGACGGATGATACGTGTTTTTATTTATTTTATGGCATCATGCCTGCGGCATATTCTGCCAAATGATACGTGTTGAGAGTAACTCTGCTGTGTTGGTGATCTCTGGAGAATTGAGATTGGATAGAATTTGGATTGTCTTTGTCTTGTTCTACCTAGTCTAGTCGTATCAGTGGTCTTGATCTTGTCTTTGTTGCTTGATTCTACCTAGTCTGTGGTTACTTTACTTCTGTGGTTTCTTTGTCTCAAAGAGTCTGTGCGTGCCAGTTAACACGTAACACTAGTTGTTAAAATATTGCTCGTAAGGAATGGAATTGTTAAGTTGTTGTACCTAAGAGTATTATAATTATGTTTTGTGGTACTTTGTTGTTGATTGCAAGTTAAGGATCGGCGGCAGGTAGGGTGAAATTAGGAAGTCGAGACACTTATTAACTATTTTCTTCTTCCATTATGGAATCTACATTAATTAACCTAACTGATACATAGTTGTATTACTAATTTCAGTGATGGAAATTAGTAATAATTAAAGCTAGTCTACGTAATTATAACCTACGTAGTATAGCTATTTACTATCTAATAGGAACATGCAAAATTGCTATACTTCATATAAATATATGTCTTACTTAGCAACTATTCTATATAGTAATGAATGTTAACTACCATCGGACCTTTTAGTAGTGATGTATACGATGACATATGTATTCCCTTAGAGGAATGGAAATCCTGTGTGGTTGGAGAAATGTCATTCTTGAGAGGAGCTGTTGCTATTACACCCTCAAGGACAGGGTACAAATTAGGAGTTTCACAGGTTGGTTCACGTAACGGAGATGATCTGGTATCAGGTTTGTCTTGAGACCTCCTGGAGTTTGAAACCCTGATAGGCGATAATAAATAGGTTGTAGCTGCATCCCATATAGACGCGACTATTTGCCAACTACAACCATATACCTCATATAACCCCTTAGAATGCAACAGAGTATCACATAACCATTTTAGAGTCTTCATAATCAATAGAAATCCAAAGATTCCAGAAAAGAATGTTCCAAATGACATGAATTTACTCCCAAGTACTGGCCATAAAATCTCGTAAAGATGATTCAACAGCTTCTTTGGTCAATAACCTATTGAACATAGAGGTATCTGAGATATATGAGTCTTGATTGAGGAATGCTGAAACAGTCTGAGTAATAGCTTTCCGTTCTGAGGGGTACATCAGTTGGGACCTAAGAACATCTAAATCTTTGGATGAGTAAATACCTTGTGTAGCTAATTCACCTGCGTCTGTATATATCCATTTAGTCTCTATGCTTGGAGACAACATGGAGGGGTCTGACGTTTTAGTCATTCCATTTTGTGAAGAGAACCAAGTACCAGATAACTTGTAAGCTGGTTGCATTAATATAGAACAGGTTACTGGAGTCCCAGTTCTTTGAATGATATGGGAGCGTGGAGCCATAAATATTGGCATACCAGTGTAGTTCACAGGTAATTCATTATAACATCCATCGGTCTTCCGAGAAGATATAAAGACAGGTCTGCACTTGATGAGGTGTACTTGTTCTCCCATTATGACTGCCGAGTATCCTGGTGCTTGCTTATAAGTATATGCAAACTCTACTGGATCTATAGTTGCTAAGGTTAATTGAGTCTGTAGTAAGGACCGTTTAGTCTCACATTGTTCTTTAATCATCGTTTCGTAAACGGTGGTTATCTCTCTCCTCATATGATTCTCAATGTGCGTGAACTTTGCATTCACATATAGGAAGATATCCATGTTTCTTACTCCAATATTCTCCTGTTTGAAATAGTAAAGACCATTCCTGACTTCTTGTATGAGCAATTTAGGATGGTCTGTCATAACAACAGATATCCCACATATCGTTTTTATGCCTTTATCAAGAAGTGTAGCTAAAAATTTCCCGTCCCTGACTGAGTACATGGTATATTCTTCTGTTGATGATCCAGAAGACTTAATAGCTGCTTTCAGTGATCTCCCTCTGTAGAGAACCAAATAATAATAAGGATGTATATGCATAAGGTTAGGATGTTATAAGATTTAAAGTTTGGCTTGCAGCCTTCCCTTTGGCCTATATTTGCTAGGATATGGATTAGCTTTTTTGTTGTTTGATGTTTTTGACTATGTCCTTGACTTATCTCTTAATTTTTTGGGGCATCTGATTCCCTGTGCTTTTTAACATACTGGTCAGTACCTTCTGAGTACCTACTATTCCTAGATCTCAGGGTTTTCTCGATTCTGTTAGCTGACTCTCCTGCCTTATTCGATTCTTCATATTGTATATCATTTCCATCAGATGTGAAACAAATTGTATATTTTCTATATCACCTGGTGATGGGGTGTGTACTGGCACTGCTTGACTCTCTGTGTCAGGAATATTTACCTCCTGTAAGCAAATACAGTTAATTAGATATAAGAAACTTATTATACTTCATAATAATTAATGATGCTAGCAAGTGCATTATGTTTTTAAAGTTATAACCTGTGACCATCCTGCCTCTTCAACCGCCAAACCAGTAGCTGCTTGCACACCAATTAAATTTAAACTTCTATGTTCTAAATCATTTAACTTGGCATAGCAAGCAGTACCACCACCAGTACCACTAGCTGCTCTGTATAGACGAGCAGCTTTTTTCTTTGTGTTATTTTTGAAGTCACTCCAAACCTTGAAGCATGCAATAAGCAAGTTAAAAAAATTGTAACCACAACCAGATTATAACTGAAAAAAGTGGCATGAACATTTGACGAACCTTTTTTCACTTCTCTGTATTTTTTGAATCTCCACTTCCATCAGTATTTAGTAAGCTAGTCAATTCCTCCCAATTTCTTATTGTGATTATCCTAGCTCTTGCGTAAGTGGTTGGTTTACATAGGTCTCCGTGCCTAAAACCAATAGTTAATTGTGTATATTATGAGACAATAATTAAACAGGCAGAACAGAAAAGTGGCTGCAAATATCTGCTCCATGTATCAAATGCTTGTGGACATTAACTGGCATGTAGTAGGTACCTGCCACGATTATGTACTATATCTCATAGTTTTTAACATCAATATAACATTATTAAAAGTATATAATTTTATAATGAGTATTTCCTCCGAAATCCCTCTCCGTTACTTCCACATGTTCATCGGAAGGGTAACTAACACCTCTTTTTAGCGCAAAGAAGCTTGTGATAAGACTGAAGAGCACTGGAACAATTTTCCTCCTTTAGAAACGTTAGTAGTGCTTGATACTGCCACTTGGACAGATTAAAGGATGTGTAGCCCTTTACAACCTGAAATATTTTTTACAGGAATCCAAATTATAAACCGCATATTGTGCAATGTAATCTATACTTCTATACTAATATTATAAAGAGGTAAAGTTTGTAGATATGTGTGTATGTATATAGGGGGTAATCTTT
>DWMR01000904.1:0-10705 GCA_018245355.1 Dalla costala | reverse complement strand
AACTACCTATGAGGTGGCAAAAGTGCATACATAGCAATGGTACTTACTTTGATTAATTAAATATATTTCATAAAAAAAAACGACTTTATGTTCCTCCCATAGAAAACGCCAAGTTCATATGTAAGGACCTAATATTATTGGCGGTCTTATCACTAAAGAGCAATCTCTTCCAGACAACCATTGAGATGCAACACAGGTATATACATTACATTACACAGTACTTTACTGGTTTAAAAGCCATCCCCATCATTACAGTGTTAACATTGACGTGGGGCGAAAGTTCAAACATGCGAATTGCACACTTTTCCACCAATTAATGTTTCGAGTTAAAACGGACAACAAAGGCCGCTCCTGTCATCGCTGGAATAAACGCGTAAATGTTTACTCGACACATTGGTCGCTGTGTGCAATAATTAAAAATGTATTACGCGCCGGGTTTGCTTCCGCTCGTTTGTTGTCCGAGCTTTCGTTTCGATCGCGTTTGTACGAATTCTTAATCGCTCGCTTCCTTTCGAATCTTTATTATGAATAATATTCTATTTTTTACATGCAAATAATTCACGAAGCGACACCGATATTTATATACTTCAGACTTCATTAATCTCATAATATTCGGTATTATTTATTGAATTAGCTAATGTTTGTGTGATTCCAACTGAAAAAAATACTGACTAGATAAAAAGAAATACTTAACCATTTTTGGCCTCGACTCCCAAGAAAAATTGTTATTGATATTTTCTCAGTAAAACATGGTAATCGCTATATTTTAAAATAAAAAAAATTCTTAAATTATTTTCTGCCACCGAGTGTTGGTAAATAAAACTTCGATTTGTGGGTAGATACTAATCTATATTATACCGCGAACAAAATTAAAAATCTATGATTATCACAATTAGTTATTATCGCACCTACTCCAATAGAAAATGGATAATATAACCCAAAAACAAAGGCAGTGTTGATAAAAATAGAATTGTTGATGATTTAGTGACACACGTCCATAGACCGATAATAAGTCGGTCTTCTGATCGATTTAAAATCGATTTCTAGTATTAACATAATCATCAATTAAAATTGTAAAATAATTACACTTTTTTATTTTACTTATCTGTTTTCTTATTAGTTTCGTTTTACATTTATATATTAACTGCAACTAATTATGTAAATAAACTCAAGTACAAACATTATTATGTACCTACCTACCTTTAGGTAATTGGGAAAAAGTGTTTAATTTCAAAAACCGAATATTTTTTATAAATCTACATCTCAATAAAAAAATTAGTACCTAGTCCAAACTGTTACCTACCTTTTAGTGTTATTAAACACTTTTGTTGTAAACGAAAGACAATCAGGCTGTAGAACTAATCATTTGTTATTTAGGTACATACAGGCTTGTCCAAATCTAGAATGTTACACGTAAATTAACGTATTATTTAGTGCATAGTCAGTCACGCTCGCGATTCAGATAGCTGATGTCACATGTAGCCGATATTGCCGCCTTTTGTTGCGAACTCGCACCTCGCGTCGCCTCCGCCGTTTAACTTTCAGTGGCGGCCTGAGCGCTGCGATATTTGCATATGAATCTGCCATTCCGTGTCATATTGCCAGGTTTCAATTTTTTTTATCCCCGTGCTATTTGAACCCATAGCTAGTTTTTTCGAGTAGGTCTCGCTGATGTTCTTACATGTGGCTGATATTGCCGCCTTTTGTTGTAAACTGGCACCTCGCGTCAAATTTTAACCTGTCACTGGCATTGCAGTGTCCAACTAATTTATTAACGCGAAAGTTTGTGAGGATAGATGGATGTTTCTATACTTGTATGTCTTTTATTTGTTATCAATGGATAACAAACGCAAACATTATGGATTCTTATGAAATTTGATTTGCAGGTAGCTTCGACCCTGGAAAAGAGCAGACAAATTGTTTTTTTTCAAAATCATTTAAAGGGGATGGAATATTTTAGGGAAAAATTACTTTTACGCGGGCAGAGGCCCGATTTAAAAATAGTTTGCATATGAATCTGCTGCTCCGTGTCATATTACTAGTTTCCTATTTTTTCTCGGACTATTTCAATTTTGAAATCACGTTCTGATATTTCATATTGCAGGTAAATGGGAATCCGGTTTGTTGAAAACAATGTTGAAAATTGTCAGTATTGATATACGAGTAGATAGATGCCTCTATACTTATTGTAGACAACGTTGGTCTCTATCAGCTTTTGAATTTGAAATTGAAAAAAGTGGCGTACCAAATGAATCCGCCGTTTCATATCACATTGCCGGATTTTAATGTTTGTGATGCTTGCGCAATTTGAATTAGTTCGGTCTGATCCTATTCCAATAAAATGTAAAACTCGTTTAAACTTTGGTAAACGAGGTGTAATATTGTCATTTTGTATATCTACCTAACTAATATTTATTCTTCACAACGTCGTTCCACATAACATTTTAAATTTACACCACCATACTGTAAAACTGGCTGCAATATCGCACCCGCAACTAACTGATGTCGTATGAAGTTCCATGGATGCCTTGACAATGCTGCCTTTTGTTACGAACTCGCACCTCGCGTGCGCCGCCGTTTAGCTATCATTCGCGGCTTGTGCGCTCCAATCTTTGTATTTAAAACTGCCATTCCATGTCAGATTGCCAGTTTTCATTTATTTATCGCCTGTGCGATTTGAACTCATAAGTCCTGATTTGGTGAAATCGTATCGCTGGGAAATTTGATGCCGTATTTTGTACGCTGAGTGGACTAGCGTTCATTTCCTTGAATTCCAGCAGTAGGTACCTAATAGTCGATTGGTGTAAGGGCTCTTCGGATATTTCGGCGTTAGGTGGTTAGGGCTAAAAATAAATATCACTTGTCTTATGGGAGAAGAAAGGTTTTTTTAAATCTGCACGCCATTGAGTAGGCCTAATAAAAAAGTGAGTAAAATCTGCCATATACTTAAGTGAATTAGGCTTAACGCTCATTCCCACGGAATACACGTGCGTATGTGGTATGGTGATGGAGTTATCTGATTATTTTGAATAATCCCGCGGACGGGGTGAAGTACGGAATTAGGTCTTACACCCTTTGCTTTTACCTATAATACGCTCTCTGCAAAAACTACGTATCTTGTAAAAACGTAGGTACCTAGTACTTACATAGGTAGTCTCAGTACTGGGATATCTAAAGGGTTGTATCCCAAACTTAATCACAATTCACAATCCATACGAAACTAACGTTTGATCTTCGTTTGATCTCCGCTAATCCTTCTTTCCCTAAGTCTTAGCAAAGGATTGAAGTATTTGTAAGCAAGCCTCTGAGTTTGCTGATAATTAGTTGGATAGCTCTTCGCTTCCTGATACCGCTCAGGTATTCGGTCTCGGTTCTTGTGAAATACCGGTGCCCCGGGCGAGGTTCGAGTGTTACTCAGGCATAAAACCGATAAACGTGAAGTAACATAAGGTTGTACCCTATATTAGTCCGTAACGCGTATATATAGACGTTAAACTCCGCGCCAAATGTGTTTTCAGTATGTTTAAGTACTCTGTGGTTCCACTTGAGACGAGAGCTATCATTATCAGTATTCGGCCATGCAGGTACTAACACAATTGAGTGGCCGTGAAGCAATCTTTGCGATTCGGTGGGATAGATGTGAGGTTCAGAGTCCTCGATAATACCCCATGGCTTCAGTGGGCAATGGAATACTTCAATGGTTCACTTTGGCTTTGATAGGCCCACGCACAAGCACGCGCGTGAATAGCAGCAAGTTATTTCAATGTTACTCTATTGATTGCGACTTGCGACGATCGATGCTTCAATGGACATGTCAGATAAGAAATGTCGTATTGTTAAACTCGTTACTACGACATCAAACGTAATGCAGGATAATGGAAAGCATCGTTGACATTTTATATTCATTGTCATTCTGGGCCATACCTAAATTGACTTATAAAGCGAAGTAGACATCATAATCACGAAGTCGGAACGTTTTATGTAATAAATTACAAATTATTGATGACATCGAATCCACGCTTCTGGTTCGCCTGTCATTAACGAAATTATCATAGTACACCAACGTGATGCATAGATAATATCATCTATATTATTGCCAAAACATAAAACTATAAGTTATAATATTTCAATTTGCTATAGCTTACAGCTGGAGACGATGCCGGCGTATCGAATGCGATCTTAGGCTCTTATTACATGTTCAGGAAATATTCTCGACCCGCTAAAAAACGGCCCCTAATAAGCCGATTCAATCAATCCGTCGCTCAAATAAACCTTTGAATTCTTCCTGCATTGACTACATGAGATTCGGGGACATCCGATCCCGATTTTACGCCGAAGCATTTCGGATGCTCTGGTTGGTTGGTTTTTTCTTCAGACAGGGGAGATTCTTGATCTTGTACTCCGAGCCTTTAGACCTTGGGTTAAACAGTGTTGATAAACATTGTATAAGTCCAACTTTCTGTAAGTGACTAGATGAGATCCCTTTAATATTATGGAGCTGTATTTCTTTAAAAAGAAGCTAATCCTTTCAGAATCAATCATATTTGTTTGCATTTTTTATTTCCGAAGAACATCCGATGCAATTCTAACGGCTTAGTGGAAAATGTCCATAAACCATGTTTGACAAAATGCGAAACCAATAATAGGTTTCCGGAGATTTATGTGCAGTCGCCGATGTTTGTTTACACGAATCTCTCGTAGCGCGGAAGGCTGCATATTTTAAAACCCACCTCTCTCGTTCCGATATGTTTATCTTGGTCTCATCTCGATATATTTATTGGAGAAAGTCACGATCGGGATCTTTCTTTATTGGTTTCCAGCACCGTCGTAATCGGGTTTACCTGTTTATTGTTACTGAATTTAAACACGAATTTTTCGCGCCTTTCGCTCAGTTTAAAGGTCGTCGGGCTTTTAGATGGACCTGAAATGATTCTAACGAAGTTGTTGCTGTACGACGCGAGCGTTTATTTTAAACTGTGTGATCCTTCGTAATAAATACAGTGTGGCGTTAAAGAAGTCGCTCGGGGTTGAATTAATGAAACTCAACGGGGACATATGTAGGACTATGCTTCGTATCTCCATGTTGGCTTTTCATCAGCATGGTAATCGTGCGATAATATTGGTTGAAACGCGACTGCGGCACACCTGCCTAGAATTAAATAAAAATAACCCACAAAATGCGAGCAATTTACTATTTTGTGTTTATTGTTTGTGGTACAAGACGCGTTTGGTAATTGTATCATCATGGAGATGTAAGCGGCTCACGTGTAGGTGAAGTTTATGTCATTAATTCGCAGTTTCGTATCAAAGTAGTTTTGATAAATGATGTAGGTAAGTAAGTAAAATCAAAAATGTTATGATGATGTGAGTAATTAATGCAATTTGAAATAAATATTTTAAAAATCTAAATTATAATAAAAGAAACAAACCAGACTGCCAAAGCACTTATCTAAAAAAAAATTCAAAAACCCAATCTTAAGAAGAAGCAGAGATATTAGGATGTTGAAAACCGGCTGATATGGTTCAAGTAAAGAAAGATGCTAGCTGGGGCTTGGCCTGGCGCACTACCGTACGCTCAAATGGACAGGGAGGTGACGTGATTAACCACTATACTTTACTTACCCAGACTACGTCTCTATTTAGCCACAAAACATTATTCACTTAACGCAAGACTCGTAAATATCCTCGCAAGAAGTAAAGAAGTCTGGCTATAACGTAATTTCTGATAGATCCGGATGGAGGTTCGCGCAGTAAATACACATCTAATTTCGCGAGAGCACGGAATAAGTTATACGCCAATTTATCTAACGAACTGCGAAATGACCATTGTTTATGTGTGCGCGTGTGTCGGTATTGTAGTTTTTGGAATCGTCTCAGTTTTACGGCACTATATGTTAAGCGACAATCGTAAAAGTGCGATGGCCATGTTTTATACCGTCCGTAAACTTGTCC
Source organism: Dalla costala (assembly GCA_018245355.1). NCBI lineage: Eukaryota > Metazoa > Arthropoda > Insecta > Lepidoptera > Hesperiidae > Dalla > Dalla costala. The sequence goes on along the minus strand of DWMR01000904.1, from coordinate 4,753 downwards.
AAGAGGTGTAGCATTGTACTGTTTGACGTATCGGTAATCTATTCACGGGCCGGCCGGTGTGGGACCAGCTTAATGATATCCAATAAAATCTTTTTCGCTCGAATGTGTTCCATCCACCGGTGTTGTGGCGGACTGAGAATACTAATTTTTCACTGTCTTTTTACCGACCGTAAAGTCAGCGATGTGTTGATACAAACTTAGAAATATTATTTTCGTCTTGAAAACTCCGTTTTCCTTTTACATCGCCGCTCTTCCTTAATGACGATGTCATTTATTACCTTTTATTGTTAAAAATGAATAATTACAGCACAATATTGAAGCTATCATTATAAAATATGATTAAGGTGGTTTTTAGGAGCGAGTTACTTAAACTAATGATTGAAAATTGCTTGAAATGACAGTGCTTCATAAAAAATCTATCTCAATCCAGTTTGCACAGTTGTGCACATTGCAGTAGGTACTTAATTGTGCACATAGTAATGTATTTCTTGACATTACTGCAAATATTATTTAGTAGGTACATGCAGCTTCGCCCGCGTTAAATAATAAACCGAGGAAGCCTTAAAGAGACAGACCACTCTTTCCGACTTAGCTCATTCAAATTCTGTTTTTATAATCAGATCAAATTCAGAATCACATGTCATACCGTTATTGCACCCGTAACCCGTTGCCACGGAAAACCGTGGAAATTGCGCCAGTAACGCCATCTAGAAAGTGTATTTGATTGAAACGTGTTTTCTCGTGAAAATGATACATATTTAAAAGGCACATTTAAAAGGAAATTAAACAATGCTTTGACAAAGTAGGTATGCAAAGCCATTGCAAAACTATTTTATACGAAAAAGGAGAAAAATAAAAGTCATAGTCACATAATAAATAATACTTAGTAGGTACATACATACTTATATTCCACGCTGTACAAGTGAGGGTTGGCAGAATTCACACGATATAATATTCTCAACATTATCAAACGTGCGCGTAATCTTGATGTTTCCCTTCAGCGTTGATAAAACAAGTGACCCTGTAAAAAAAGCACATGACTCCGAAAAGTAAGAGGGTCCGTCCGGACCCCAAATTTTAAGCACTCGGCTACCACCGCTTCTACATGTATAATTGGGTGTATAAAATAGAACAGACAAAAATAATTTCGACCCCACGAGATCTCGTAGGCGGTAGCAACGCGTAAATTACCGCAGGTAGGCACGACCGCGCTCACACGAACAAACACTATCGATAGTAAAACGAGCGGTTACGCCGCGCCGTCGAGACGTCCATGACGATTTATTGCGATGTGAATGGCGTTTTCGGGACCGACACGGCCGCTCGGGTGTTTTTACACAAATAAAACCCGAAGACCCCACTTTTACATTGCTCAACCACATCTTGTAAGTAGGTACCGCTAGTTAAGTGCCCGGCGATTACATTATTGAGCTCGTTCGGTCTGCATAAATTACAATCGGTAGAATGAATAAGAATTTGGCAATGGGAGATCTCCCGCTAGGCTGGGTGTGACGTGTCTGGGGAGGCATTGCTTGCTCCGGGTATTGTTGAGAATGAACATCCTTTCGTTCACCATTCCATCCAACTACTTATCCCCATAAACTTTGTGTTTAGTTAATTTTATTAAAAGCATAGATTTTTTGTAGATTTAATTATATTTGTAAACTAACCTTGACTTTTAGTCCTTATTAAATAGAGTTAATTTTCTTTTATCTGACTCCGTAAATCTTTTACACAATATAGGTACTATCGTCTGTCGTGAGATGATAATTTTGTATGTGTGCCATAATTACAAGTTCTCCGGTGTGTGCGTGAGGTGGTGCCTTCAGCCATAAAATGTAACATAAATATTATACTAGCGTTTTCCCGCGACTTTGCTTCTGTAGTTTTCGTTAACTTGCCCTGGGACCTTAAACTGAACAATTTGTTTATACATGAAACTAAAAATCTGAATTTGAAATAAATTAAATTATTAAAAAAGAAACAAAAAATTCCAACTGCAAGAGCAGTTAATGTTTATGAACAATTTTGTTACTACAGGTACAATGCATGCAATATAAAAAATGAAATAGCGAAACATATTCGACCATTCTTGCAGTTTCCTTATTACTTAGTAGGTTTTCTTACCACAAAACAGACACAGCGGGCAGAGCCACATGCCAATTGGTTTAAGGCAATTACAAGTGTTGTCACTGATAGTTAGTGACACACTGTGGTACTATAGGTACTTACCTACTTACCGCAAACGCACACGGCAGCGGTGGTCGGTGGAGACACTCGCTTTAACCGCGACATTCCCCACAGCCGTAACTGACTGACCAATGTCTACATGTCATTAACAAATAGACTTGTCTTTTTATTGAATTCTAATCGTTCATATGTTATTATATTCCATTATTATTAGATAATTATAATTACCCAAAATAGTTCAAAAATCTACCAATAAATTTGTACATAATATTATATCGTATACGTAGTCCATAGTCCTGTAGGTACCAAACCACCAACCAAGGTACATGAACCAAACTCAGTTGCGAGCACAATGTCAGTAGGACACGTCAGTCGGTCCGCACCGCTGTCAAAATCAGCTTTTGCCGACTGACATATAATACACATAACATATTTGACATTGCTACCAATCGGTAGGTATCTTAAGTACTCTAAATTCAGTAGATACACAGCGCACCACAAATCCAACATTGTTTTCAGCGCAATGTCAGTAGGACACGTTAGCCGGTCCCGGGCGACCGCACACCGCTGTCAACATCAGGTGCTGCCGACTGACCCTGTGTTTAATAGTTACTCTGATTTATCTGCATATAATACACATAACATATTTTACATTGCTACCAATCGGTAGGTATCTTAAGTACTCTTAATTCAGTAGATACACAGCGCACCACAAATCCAACATTGTTTTCAGCACAATGTCAGTAGGACACGTTAGCCGGTCCCGGGCGACCGCACACCGCTGTCAACATCAGGTGCTACCGACTGACCCTGTGTTCACTGGTCTTTAATTGACCGGTTAATTCTGTAACTATCAAATAGCAAATGATCATGACTAATTTGTACTTTTGTAATGTTATGTATTAGGACTTAGTTGATAATAAACTAGTGAATTGAACTATGACGAATTTTAGATTTTTAATCTATTTATTATTTGCATTCATGTACCAACATTATGTAGTTACAAGTGTTACATATCTAATATTTGCCATGTAATACCGGATTGATATAGGAGTAAGTCAGTTTCTTAGTTAAAAATTGAACGTAGGTTGTGTAGATTAGACCTTTCCAAAAATTCTCATGAATGTCAAATTGTAAAATGTATGTGATAATAATAGTTATTATGTAATTTATTGATTTGGTTGATATCAAACTAATGAAGATAACTTATTTTGTTACAGGTAAGCATCTAGCTATTTAACTTGCTGAATAAAATTAGTTCCAGGTAAAGTACTGACAGTTTACTTTATTAAGGTGTTAGAACGCTCTGACAGACTCACGAACAGACAGACGGACGAACATCGTTTGGCACACCAATAAGTTTCCACCTGGACCTTTCAACTTCGAAACCCTAATAAAAACGCGCGTATTTGTGCACATTGTCGAAGGCCCCTAAATAACGAAAGCTATCCTAACCGAGTGAGAGCCGAATATTGCGCGTGTCTACCTTTCAACGGATACACACTCGGTGCCCACGCATTGTAGGTGCGCGAACCTCTTTCCCTCACAAAAGCCTCCCTTATTATGCTTCTTTGTAAGATATGAGGAAATTGGCTGAATGGCTTTATATGAAAAACTCACGTAATCTCCGTCGGGTATGGCCTACAATATCCTGCACTTGGCACTTGTGCCGTTCCTGCGTGCGTGTTATAAAATTTATGATGGGACCGTATTGCCTATATTGAGTTGTTAAGGTAATAAAATTACTTCCGTTTAAAGCTGGAAATGAGATCAGAACGATTAAGGGAGTAAGCAGGAGATTATCTCCTTATCAATAGGATACTAGAAGAAAGAAAAAACTTCAGAAGTTTAAGATTGAAAATTGAAATAAAATACGCAAAGCTTTGCTCGTGATACGTATGTGATCCACATGTTCTATGACCCGTATCTTTCATATTCACTATAACGGGCGGCACGGTCTTATGCTGACCATACATATAAGATTGTACGATAGAAATGGAAAGTGGCCTTGGTACCCCGGGCCAAATGCATGTTAACTGGTTAGCGATACATTAGAAGTGCGTTACCCTTTACACTATATTTGTATTTTTTATTTTGTATTTTCATAACACCAATAAAAATTACTCCGCGGTAAATTTTTTTTAACTCAATCAATCAAAGTCTCAATTATTTACGGATTTGAAAAATTATTCCACCGAGTTCTTAATTTTCTTGTAGTGTCAATTCATTTAACACAAATTACAATTTATATACCTAGCTCGAAGCCAGAATTCCTAGGCGGATTGAGGACGGCACCCGTGCCTGTCGCGGCTCGGTGCAGCGTGGACTTCGGTATCTCTCACCTACGACGCTCCAACGGCCGTCGTCGCCGCACGCCTGTTATGAAAATTCCGACACTGGAATTCCCTCTCACACTAGAGATTTCTGCTGAGTTTTGCGGTTGTCGTCCGCTGGCGGATTTTTTAAAGAACTGAGTCGGTTACGTTTATTTCAGTCTACATTTTATGGAGGCGGGAATGTGCTCCGCTTTGGTTTATTTGTGGGCCGCCTTCCTCATGAAATT
>DWMR01000903.1:0-10714 GCA_018245355.1 Dalla costala | reverse complement strand
ACGATCCGTCCGAACGTAGCGTTCGTTTCGTTTTTCGTACTAGACCCCCAGGCCTCCTCAGTCGAGAGGTGAGACTCGTGCCTTGTAGTGGGCCACTATGCGTTGCAGCCAATCAGCTAGTAGAACCTGAACCATATTGATATACAAGTTAAGTTAAAATGGTTTTAGTTAGCCTTTTGGACAAATACCTTTCCTTATGTATTTATTTTTTATATGGTGTCATAAACAGTATATCTGTCAATCTATCTATCTTACCTAAATAGCTAGTTTCCTCGGGCCGGATCTGGCCCCGGTTGAGGGTATTCCACTGGGCGTCGGTGCGGTATTTTATGGTGTAATATTGCACGAGGTGCGCGCGTTCCAGCGGCGCTTGCCACGTGATCAGGAACCCGTTGTGGACCTCCGTCACCGTCAGATTGCGCGGCGGACCAGACTTTGGACCTACACCCACAATTTAAGTCAGTTTAAGTCCTCAAGTAGATGAATAGGAAGGGGAATTAGGAAGGGGTTAAGGTATAAAAGCGATAAATTTGCCGGGAAATGTGATATGACGCTCCGTCCTTCAGGTTTTAGTAGTCACAATCGCAAGTGAATGCAACAATAAAATAAACGTACGTAATCAATGTGGACATAATGAACGGTACGAACTAACTATATAACTAGCACAAAGAGAGCGGACACATTACGATAAATTATGTCAACACTACACATGATACAAATGAACATGCAAAAGCAGTATTAATAATAGACAACTAACTAAATGAACATAACAATAGCATAATTAGAGTGCACGTAAGCCATGAACGTGACGACAATAATTCCGGCCACGCTAAGTGATGAGGTGATGACGAGTTAGTAAGTGCTACATAAGTACCAACTAAACAATAGGTACCAGAGCCTGGGGGTGCGTTTTGGAAAATCTTTTCGTCTACCGTCCCCGCGGGTGTGGGAGTCGCCTTCGGTTTGGCGCCTACATCTAAAAAGAGATAGGCGTTTAACTCTACACCCTGAGCGAACCATTATTGTTCACACGTGCATAGATTTATAAAAGACCACTGTATTTTATATAAAAATAGATACATTTTTATGAAATAATATGGGTTATGTTTTTAGGTCAGACAAAGATTTTTGGTTATACAAAGTAGGTACCTAATAATGTTAAATTCATTTGTGTTATCTACATTCGTTATTTCAGAGCCTTATTATATGTATATTTACATAACTATATATTATCATAGTGCACGCTAAATTTGTTTTCACCCATCCATTTTTATTCTCGGCTACTGGAAGAGATTTCTAATAAGCAGTAGATACTTTTGTACCAACACATAAGTTTTGATTTAAGTTATACCGTCTTCAACATATTTTTTAAATAAAACCTTTTTTTATCCAAATTAAACTCACCGAGGAGAAAAAAGTAACTAAAATATTACAAACGTGAAAATGAGCTTCAGCTTTCATGTAAATAATATGTTTTATAGAAAATAAATTATTTCACTGAGAATAGAAATCGAAAGCCTTGATTGCACCATATTTGCCTACATACCTTGCGTTATTTAGGTCAACGTTATTTATGTTAAATTTAAACAAGAAGTTAAATTAAAAAATCCCACACCAAAGTATTATTCACATATTTTTTATTCGTAGATTAGCTTCATTAACATATTTGAACGTCAATTTTAATAGGACGTACCCAGAGTTCGTATCGTGATTGCTTTACTCATCATGCCCTCTCCGATCGTGTTTTTGCTGTTCACTTGAAACTCGTACGTGGTCCCCGGTTGAAGACGATTAATCGTTACCTGTGGAGAGAAACGCCTTGAAGTCTGATCAAATCAAATATCATTGACAAACGTACTGTCAAATCGTTCGTATTAACAGTTATTTAGTATTTTTGGTATCGTTATTTTAATTTAGCTACCTATCGATTTTTTAGGATTTTTTCTAATCTTCGAGGTTTGTCACAGTTGTCCATGGCCGCCCGTGGTTGATGGGACTGCATGCCGTTTTTTATTCTAATTACATTAAGAAGTAAGATGCACCGTACCGAAGTGGCACCAGAGGGCGTGACGGGCACTTTGGTCCAGTCGGAGAAGCCGGCCTCCCGGTACCAGATGGTGTAGTCCTGCTTGTAGTCGGGCCCGCCCGCATACCCCGGCTGCCAGCGGAGCGTCACCTGAAAAAACATTTAATTTCGTATTCGCTTTTCAACACCGGCGTAAAAATATATGACGGCGGCCATATTGATTTTTCTCTTAAATTATTATACTCTACGACATTGCTCTCCTTTGAACAACTACGACAATAGACGGCACATGCAAAGCGAACGCTTTCTGGCATAACAGTAGACTTATAAGTCCTATGTAAGACACCGAGCGCGAAATCTATTTCAGTACCGTCCATTGCCGTGACCCGTGTACATCTCATACGTTTAGAGCGAAAGGTATGTTAGGTTATGTCGTCGTTGCCTTTGAACCTTCTACCAAAGTTAGTAGTTTCATCTACATCAATGTCACTGGAAATATGCCTATGTGTGCGACATTAAGAAGTTACTTGCACACATCTGCACGTAACTGCCGTTTCTCGCGCATTTTTACACGACTCCGTATGAAGGAGGATTATTGTAATTAAAACTTGACATTAGTCTACACTTAAACAGAGTTTTGTAATCAACAGCGTAAGTGACATGCAGCGTAGAATCCAGTAAAATCACCTGGAACTCGGTGGCGGTACCGGAAACGTTGTACGGCGCATGCGGCTGCGTGCCCTCGATCACCAACTGCGTGTCCGCCACTATTGTTGCCACCTATAAACAAACGGATATTCTTAAGCCGCCACAGATGAGGAGTTTCTACGTGAGCTACAACCCGCAGTCGCCCACTGTAGGACAGGGGCCTCTCCTCACAACTGAGGAGGCTTGGATGGAGCGTAGGTACTCCCCCACGCTGCCCCAATGCGGATTGGTTGAGGAGTTGGTGGGGAACCCGAGTGTCGGAAGTTTTTGAGGTCCGTGGTTCGCTGAAAGACGTTTGGCTGATACCAGTGTACGTCGAAAGCATGAATGACCGATTCAACCATTCATCGAAATCACGATTCGCTAGAAAACGTTACAACGAGGAAACGTTTAGCCGACACCATGATTAACCGAGAGCACGGTTCGGTGAAAGAACGTTACCTAAATTTAATGTTTGGCCGCTATCATTATTTACCGAGAGCACGGTCCGGTGAAAGAACGTTACATTGAACTATGGTTTGGCCGATACCACGTCCTGCAAATTCTTCTTGTTGTTGTACCATACCTCGTTGGAGGCGACGCACTGGTAGATGCCGAAGTCCTGCCGTCGCAGCGTGTCTATGGTGATGTTGCCGCCGAGCGCGCGCACGCGGCTCTTCTGCAGCGGCAGGCCATCGCGCCGCCGCCACGCCACGCTAGGCCGCTGCGTGCCCTCCGCCTCCTGCGCCTCGCAGTGCATCTCCACCGACTCGCCCACCTGACATGCGGCATTTGTTATCGTCATATCATTCTGTGTTATGTGTGTGTCCGCCACCCGCAACATAGGTAATCCTTGTGCGGGGGTGTGTGTGTAAGCGTTTATTTATTAAATATTCTCTAAAAGCCTTAAGTTTTAACCGATAAAAAATATTTGAATATGTGTACCTATTTACGCACGTAAGAAGTTATACGTCTTCTTTGTCGTAACAAAACCAAAATAACTCCAAAAATTTACATCCCGCGTGCCAGTAGGTCGGTAGGTACTATAAGTTAGTAAGAAAAACGAAAAATTAATGAACAAATAAAATAAAAAATTGCGACATTTACTAGCCAACATTGTGGTGTCGATTTTAGATGTAGGTATCTACGTGTGTTGTCGATTTTAGATGTCGATTATAAAAGCTCAAGCTCATCATTTTTCCCAAACGTCCCAAAAGTATAACTTCAAAAATTATACGACAAAATACGACGTATTGACGAAATCAAGCATCCTCCAACCCACCACCCTCCGAGCTCTTATCTCCAAAACAACTGAGCCTAAAATCTGCGCCTGCTTGCGCGTCGCCCATCTGCACAGTATCTTCTCCATCTTCATCGTACAGCACTTTCCCGGCGCCTTATGTATGTACTGACGACTTGTGACCACGAAAGCTAATGACCAACTTCGATTAAGGTCAAAAGTCGAAAATTTGGAAAATTCTGAGTTTGCCTCAGATTAATTCATGTTCTGAGGATTAAGATGGTCGCGTCAAGTAAAAGTGTGCCGGCATTCGCAGCTAAATATTTGAATATTAATATTATGAGAGGGACCAATTGCAACACTTGAAAATCATACAATAGTGTTTATTTATTATTATTCGGTCATAACGCAGTCGGTTTTGTTTTTTCTATTATTGTTATGAGAACTTGACCAAGCTATTATGTGGCTATAATTCAAGGGATTCGCTTCCGTTCGTCGTCGGTTCCATTGGTTGTTCCGTTTCCATATCCTTAGGATTATTTCTTTCATTCACATTCACACACGCCTCACTGAATGGCGTTTCGGGTCAGATTTCCAAACCCTTTGTGTCGCGGCCGGATATTTCTTTAAACTTGTTAAGTTTTTTCTTGTTTGCGGTCCCTTTGCAGTCGCGTCAAGATAAAAACACTAAAAACCATAAATAATTAGATCTACAATAATATATTAATACTGACTATTTCCATTTATTAATTTGGAATTTATATTATATGGTTTGGTTTGGCGGTTTGGAATAATAATTTCTGGTAATGCTGACAATATCAATCTGCATGAAATAGCCGAGCTAAAAACTGAGTTGTAACAACACTTGGAATTTTTTTTACGTTAAACCCAGCACAAAGTCAAAGTAGATAAAGCAATGTGTTAGTGTAGTTGTCCTGTTGAAAAAATTTGCTTGCATGATACAACACTTACCTTCCTCTGATACAGAGGCTCTGGTTCTACGGTAAATACAGGTGGTTTACGCACTAATACTTCCATCGGACCTAAAATAATCAACCAAACTGAATTAAAAAATGTACTTCCAGTGACCGAAGTTACAACAATAGGGTATATATCAGCATGTCTCCGACGCGACAATTCCTTGATTTATTACTTAAGAGCAAACACAACATAAAAGGAAAGGAAACAAGCTATTGACTGGTATTAAGTGACTTTTTACCTGAGGATCCCTGCGTGCCTTGAGCATTGTACGGAGTACAGGTGTAGCGACCCTGGTGGTTCTGATTGACGCGTGTGAATAACAGCGAGCCATTGTTCATGATCACTATGTCCTTTGTCTGGTACGGCTCCAGCAGCCTTTTGTCTTTCGTCCACGTTACATATTGCAGCGGCGGGTTCGCCTTTATATAGCACTGAACTACGCCCGCTAAGCGGAAAGGAAGGTATTGAACTGTCGGCGTAAACGTTACTTTTGCTGGATCTGCAAATAATAATCGTGACTTTATTAAAAATTTACAATGAAATTGCTAATGCATTTATTCAACATACCGGTAGAATAAAGAATGTGATGTATAGATAAAGGTATTTGACAAAACCTTGATTGATTGATTCTCCAAATCTTACAGGAAATCGATCTACCGAAAAGGGGGGCATTTCTAAAACGAAGACAAGTCTTACATTCTACATTCAGATAAGCTGAAGCGCTCTGCGGGTCACCGATGCCATTCGACACTTCGCACAGATACTGGCCAGAGTCGTCCGCAGCCACTGGGTTGATGACCAGCGCCCCGTCCCTCCGGATCGTGACCCTGGTCTCCAAGGCCGCCACCTCGGCCACCGGCGCGCCTTCCCGGAACCACTTCACCGTCACGTTCCCGGGTAGAGCCTTAGCTTCGCAAGAAAACTGCACCTTCTCTCCTTCGAGCTTCGTTTGGTTCGTTGGAGGCATCTGGAAATGGACCATCAACTAATTTATCCTCGGGAGACAGAATCTTTTTATATTAAAAAATCCGGTCTTGATTTTAAGGCAAACTTCGATCAATTTGTGAAAGAATGGCAGACATGTGAATAAATTGTGACAATGTTGACGAACATCTAAAAGAGTCGCATTTTTAAATTTTTATGAACTTGCTTGAAAAGCAATTGCTTCATGACATAAATGGGTGTAGCGATGAACTCTGGTTCTACCACCAGGCGTAATTTCACTTACTGTGATTACAGCTCCACCGGCTATGATGACCCTCGCCGTGTGTGAGACCTGGCCCTCCCCGTTCCTCGCGATGCATGTGTAGTCGCCGATGTCCTCGTGCCTAATATTACTAATGCGTAGTTCCGTCCCATCGTTGAAAATGCCGACCGTTCCAGAGGGTTCCACGGGATTCGCGTCCTTGTACCACAAGATCTCGGGAGTGGGCGTCCCCTCGGCTTGGCAGTTGAGAATGATGGCATCTCCTAAAATGTAAGCCTTTCTTAAATGACGATAAATGTTTGTAATTATTGTGGAGTGGCGAAGTTTTTTACCCGTTTGAAGTGCTGTAATTAACGTTGTTTCTTAAGTAGGAAGGCTCGTTTCACTAAACGTCAGCAATTTTTTAGAGTGATCATAATTACGTTTATATCGGCAAGCGATCGTATAATCTGGCAGATTGTAATGCACATAACCACATCATAAAACGGCGTAATTTTAAATAAGTACTTCCGCATTAGGCAGAGCGATACGATCTACATTCAATAAACATTCTGTCTAAATGAGATTAAACTATAGTTGGTACACAAAATAAAACTAACCTAAATTGACGTATATAATTTCTTCCGGTGTGATGGAGAAGCGCGGTGGCGCGTGTACATCGAGGTGGAACCAGGTGCCATTCTTGTGCTGGTTGGGCGAACGGTTGAGGAACACCACCTTACACTCGTACCAACCCTGTTTCGAGATAACTAGATTACAGTACCTACTTGAAAAATGTGCACGACCAATGCGGAAATTGATAAGCTATTGACTTTAATTTCAGTACAGCTTCACCAAACGTAGAATTATGGTGGTGGCAAAATCGTATACAGTTTACCTGGTGTTTTATGGTCACTCAGGCTTTGGACAGCTATAACCATTCTCAAACAGATTTACAACGCATTTGAGTCATCAAAATGTAATTCCACCCTCATGTGGTAGGTACCACAGCTTTAGGGTTTTAGCTTATTTTTCTCTAGTATTTTTCACTGTTACTGCTCTCCGCTTCCCCGGACTATCGTAAGAGGCAATTAACGGGATATATCCAGGATATCTGTAGCCGCAACTGCTGATGAAGTGCTGGATACATCTGACTGAGGACATTGACATAGTTTCTTGATGGTCAAGTTCTATTCGAGCCGGTACAGAATATACTAAAGCTTGTTAGCTGTTAACACTCCCTTGAGTTTCGTTTACCTGGTCGGATTCGCGGATATTGGTGAGGTTGAGGCTGGCGGCGCCATAGGGCGAGTCGGGCGCCACGCGCGACACGCGGCCTTCGTAGCCCTCCCCGCTGTGTGTCGGATAGCTCTCGTACCAGATGTAGATCGGGATGTCCTGCCCCTACACCGATAACCGACAATACTGATGAAAATCTAACTCGCCGCTGGCGCGAATGTTACGCTACCTACGTACCTCTCATACAGTCTACCTACTCGGTTGTACTTTGCACGACTAACAGTAATGTAATGAGTCACGATACAAAACAAACATGATGCACTGCAAGTGATGGTGTTTTATTAACCTTTTGACAGCGTTTCCAATTACACTTCTGATACAGATAGGTACTCATCAACGATCTATACAAACGTTTGATTACGAAAGCATGCAGGGAACACATGTGAATAGTTCACTAAATTTCTTGTAAGCGGTCAGTAAGTATATTATGTACTTCTAATATTGTATATGTATTAGAGACCGATTAAATGAAGATACACATGAATAGCACATAGTCTAGTAAATTAAACTAAATAATATGTGGTTATGTTATGTCAAAATAAGACATGCGAAGAAAAAAACATCGAAACGAAAACATTACAGCATGCAACAGTATACGATACGAGAGTTATACATTAAGTTACGATGCAACTGTACACAATCTAAGTCGGCAGAGAGTGCGTGGGAGAAGCCCTCAGCCACAGGAAGAGAGAAACAGACAGAACCGCCGCTAGTGCGCGAGGAGTGCGGTGCCCGGTGCCGGGTGCGGCGCGGCGCGGCCTATGGTACGAGAACAACGTGCTCCCAATGCTAATTTTCATGAAAAATTTGGTGCACCCACAAAAAAATCTTAAAAAATTTAAAAAGAAACGTTATCGTAAAATGTAATGTGGTTGTGTTGTGTTTGTTCGTATCTAACGGGGGTCTGCTGCTCTCTCGGACTCGCTTTGAAGGCCTTTGTTACTGTGGTGTTCGACCGGTCGGTGGGGTGGCGAGCGCGGCAGATACAAGAAGGCAATAACGCTGAAGAGGCAGACACAATACATAAAAGGCGTTAGCGAGGCGCGCGCGGGGCGAGGGTGTCGGCGTGGCGGGGCGCCCTCCCCCCGGCCCGCGGCGCCCGCGCGCGCCCTAGCACGGACAATACGAGAAGTCGCCTACACAGGCTCAAGTTATACTTTACAGTCTGGGTGGCGCGTCGCGGAGACGAGCCGTTCTCTACTGAACAGAAATAGTACACGGTAGATGAGCAGCGTTGTATTGTAAGAGTTGAGTGTGGGCCGTCGTACCGTTTCGCCTACCTTCTTCTCCCACTGCAACACGTACGGCACGGGGATGTCTTCGGGAAAGTCCACCTGGCAGTTGAACACCACGCTCTCGCCGAGGATGGCCGTGATGTGCACGGCATCTTGGTGGTCTTGGTGGCAAGTTACTGGGGGAAGATGGTTCTATTTTAGTAAACATTATATCGGCCAATTGTGGTCAGGATGTGGGAATGGAGTGTTCATACAGAACGTAGCACATAGTAGTTTTTCTCAGTTTTATATGTCAATATAACAATCGGTTGGTTATTTACTCGTTATTTAGGTACCTTAAAACGCAGATGCGTGTAGTGTAGTTGCGTGTGCGCCGTATAAACGTTGGCCACCGCAATTTTCACAGAAACTCAAAGTGGCGTCACGACAGAAACTTTTGTTGAGATGTTAACCCCAGTGGTATAACAAACACTGGTCTCTCTTTAAGTGCGAATTGAGAGCTTTTGTAGCCAATCAGAGTGGCGCAAGTTCGAAGGCCGCGCAGTGGCCTTCGATAAGGCTTAACGATCGGACAACAAGCCGGAATCGACAGCTCAACATTCAGTCCAAAGCGCAGAAAGCCTCACTAGCTAGCGGACGCACTCAAACTCCATGTTGCTCCCGAGATGGCTCGACATTATTCTGTCGATAAGTTACTACTAACACAAGCATCCGGTCTATGGCAGATAAACTATGTATTCTACTACCTGCAAATAATAAGAATTATCCTACAATTTTTACAGTACCTACCTAGTTTAAGTAAAGTCTGAATAATATAAAATCACATAATTAACGCTCTACATTTTGTTACTCACTGAATCGTTACGTTATTTTGAATTTTGTTAGCGAACACAATAAAATTAACTAACGGCACCGCTACTCTACTATCCTTCATTAGGTGTTAGCGGTCATTGATTATTCCGTTTCAAATTAGAGAGGGGTTCGTTAATCCACTTTACACAAATTGACCCTATCTATGCTTTGGTTTCCCATCATCATCGCAACCCACGGGCATCCCTCCCAGTCTCCCTTCAGAAGGTTTTGGGTCATACTCCCCCACGCTGGCCGACTGTGGGTTGGCGGACTTAATATGCCTTTTAGAACTCTCAGGTATGCGGATTTCCTCACGATGTTTTCCTTCACTGCTATTTGTTTCAAAATTCAAACGCACATATCTCCGAAAAGTCGAAGGTGTGTGAATAGGGTGCGAACCCCGGACGTCCCCGAGTATACCTTAACCACTCGGCTATCATCGCTACACCTTCGCACGTTTTGGTTTCTATTTGACAGATAATGTACTCGTACCATTACTATTTAAACTGTGACAATCATCGCGTTATAACAGCCACGGGGCAGTGAGCGCTTCAGGGAAAATATTTCATCCATCCATTCGTCAGCCTTTAAAGGTTCACTTGTAGGACATAGGCCTCTCCTGATTTTATTTTATTTTAAGTCAACAATCATGCTTCCAGTCTGAACGAACACACACGTGTGATTTTTTGCTATAGTTGATCGGAGTGAAGCTAATTCACTCCGATCAACTATAGCTAAAAAATACCTACGAGTACATTATCTAGTATGCAGGTACCTACGAGAGGTCGTAAGAGTCGTAACCCTTCATCAAACTTAAGGGTTCTTTAGTTTGTAGTCACCTAGGGTGGTATTCATCTGTTTGCAAAACTTGGGAAAACAAGTGCTTGTTTGCAGTAGACAGAATATGAGGGGGCTGTGACTGTAGGTGTACCAATACTAAATGACTACAAAGGAAATTTTATAAAAAAGTATACAAATACGATAAGTTATAGGAAATCTGTTTTTTCCGGTCGCTGGACACGACACACTAACGACATATTAATATTTCAGTTTAAATGTTAAGTACCGAAATCTAACCGATGATAGCCAAGTGGTTGACGACCTAAGTCGTGAGTCCTGAGGTGAAATTCCTAGAACTATCTTTACAACGTTATGTCCACTTAAAAACAATGAAATAAGAATATCACTTGATCTTGCGGTTATGGAAA
>DWMR01000902.1:0-10721 GCA_018245355.1 Dalla costala | reverse complement strand
TCATCATGTCATAATAGGTAGTAGGGGAGCACAAGAAGGCTAAATGGGGATTTACTCGAGCGCCGTAGGGAGGGACCTATTGGATTTAGAAGATAAGATGGTAAAAAGAATAAAAGGTAATAATATATAATGATGTATGTATACTCTTTCACCCATTGGGGGAGCAGCTACAAGTTTTCAAAAATTTTAATTTAATAGTTACGTAGGTAAGTACCTACGTAGAAATACTCGAGCGTGTCAGATATTGTTATTGTAATTTGTATATGCACCACGTGTCTCTGATATTGGAGGTATGTTATTCTGCCGGTTTGCATGATAGGGGTGGCTGTACGGAAGGGTAGAATATGAAAAAAATAATTCATTCGAGCGCGTTAGACATTCAGAGGGGATATTAGGCGAAACCATTAGAAGCTCCTATTCTAAAGACTGACTGATCTGGCGGATTTTTTAAAATGCAAAACAAAGCGCCATTTTGTAATACTACTACCCTTCCTTGACACTCAAATCGTCCGATTATTGAAATGCGCACTTTTCACCACGTAAATAACCCACTGTACCTTGGTCTGACGCGCTCGAGTAAATCCCCAAAACTCTATAACCTATAACTCCTATTTCTCATGTTAGAATATTACAGGGAAGACCTAGCTAGTGCTAAATAAAATATAGAATAAGTTTATATATCAAACATTTAATCATAAAAAATATTATACTTAAGTAATTATTTACAATAAACACATCAATTTGATGCAAAATTGAATTAAACATGCTGTCTAGTTTTAAGCCAACGTCCATCCTCTCAACATTTTGCTAGCTCCCGTGAAACATGACTAAATTTACTTTTTTCGTCATAATACGAGTAATATCACAGTGTTCTTTTCACCGGCAACATCGAATCAATTTAATCGTCACTAAATCATTTGTTGGACCGCTATTTGGAATCTCCGAAAGCACTCAAGTCTACCATCAACTTAGTAAAATCTAAGTATTTATGATAGACAACTAAAACTTGCAAACAGATTCCAAGCCCGGATAATGGGTGGGTTGGTAAGTCACCAGTCTCTACCACTATATGTAATATACTTAAGTACTAAAGCTGTTATTAGTTTTTGGTAAGTAGGTACCTAAATAATTTTCGAGGAGGAAGGGCCACGTGAGCAAGGTCATCTGAATCCATGTTAATAAGAACTACCGCCGGAGGGAGCACCGTAATCGGAGGAGGGGGCAGACGCAGGAGGCCCGTATTCTTGCTTCGGAGGCGACGCCGCAGGGTAACCTTCCTGCTTCTGGAATAAACAAAAATTTTCTATTAGGACAAGAGAAAGTACGAAATGTAATAAAAATTACCTAATCATCTAACATTCAGTTTCCGGTAATAATTGATGACTATCTTTGCTCTTTATTTAAGTTAAGAAAGCATGTTATTACCACGGGCCGCACTGAAAATCAGAGCCATGGTTCACCTGCAGTGGAACCATGCTACAACACTGATAAATATTATTATTTGTGTAAAGTACTAGATTTATATTTTTGTTATAGCTTAGTAGTATATACTTAAGCTATATTTTTGTTGCAGTACTTTTAAGTTCGTTATTTCTTTATTAAATATTTTATGTGTACCTGGTCGTATAGAAAAAAATCTTAAATGTAATGTATGTTCAACATATTTCTCTATTTGAAAATGTGTCGTTACAATGTTACATTTTTATGTAAGTAACTAGGTAACTTGTTTTACATTATATCCTATACCCTAGATTAAGATTTTGCTGTAATACCTTGGTGTACCTAGGTACAATAAAGTGTTTAAAAATAAAATAAATAAATATATTATAATATAATGCCTTCCCCATAAAATTTATTGCTATGATCTTTGCTTTATTATTATTTAGTAATCTGTGGCGTTATTATTATCAGTCAGTCGGTTATTATTATTAGGTGCCCCGTCATTTCCATTACATTATGTCATGGAGCAAGGAGTTTCCGGTAAGTTATATTATGTACAATCTAAAATACTTTCTGGTTATGCCTTGAAATATTACCACCGCACCTAGGCAGCTTCAAGAGCATGCAGTCTGTGCACTAAATAATTTTATGTGTTGATGATGATGTTCGTAGACATCAATCATCCAAATAACGGTGTTAAGTTTCGATTATAAATAACGATAATAAGCATTTGTGCATCTCTTTCAATATAATCCTATCCTAGCGATACGTACTTTAATTAGCCAGGAAGCTAAGTAAGAGCCACTTTTTGGTCTGACAGAGCAACTATTGTGATAATAAATAATATCACTATCCGTTCAATGGTATCAATCAAGTCAATGGTTAAAAAATATCATCAAAAGCTATGCACTGGGACTAGTCAATGTGTAGCTTACCTGTGTCTTGTATCTGATGAAGTAGACTTCCGGTTTGGCGGGCTGCGTGGGCGCCGGAGTTGGGATTATAATATCAGGTTGTTCTTCGGGCTTCTTGACCAGCACGTATACGAGGGTCTTTTCCTCATTTTGCGGCTGCACTGGAATGATTGGCGCAGTTGGAGTAGGTGGAGTAGGCGCCTTGATGAATACAATCTTGTAATGTTTTTGCGGAGGAGGCACGTATATGGGTTTCCTCGCCGCAGGGTAATCATTATCCGGGGGTGGTACGTGTACGTACACGTGTTTATGTATAATGGGTTGTTGAGGAGGGCCGTACTGCGGGGCTGGAGCACCGTACGACGTTGACGGCGCCCCGTATGAAGAGGACGGCGCCCCGTAGGATGTTGGCGGTTCTGGACGCGCAACAGCGCATGCGACCAGCGCCGCTAGGACAGTTGATCTCATTACCTGCACATACAAACAAAAACAATAATTTTTTTATACCGGGTCGTTACTTTAAAGGCTAAACTTTTTTGCACTATATTTTCGGATGGGTGGCACTGGATCACTAGGTCAAATTCTATTACGAGTAGGTATATCATGTAGCACTAAGCGCGTCACGGCACGTACCATTTTGTTACTCATGTTGCAGACACGATTGGAGTGAGCTATACACAGTAGTGTCCAGCGTCCAGTTCCTCCTCTGTTTATAAGAGTGTACGCTCCACATCCGGGGAGGGGGCATTTTCGATGGTTCTCATGGCTTGCGCAACACGACGGATCGCGAGCTGCCCGCCCTTCCACGGCTTCCACTGGCTGGATGCGCTACGCAGATGTATGCCTATATGTAGGACATGTAGGTACCTTTTTTTATTTAATCTAAGCCTACGTAAGTATGTAAAAAAAATTGACTTATAGGGAGGTATGTTAGTTTGTAACTGTAAGTAGGTGTTGCTACAGTATTTCTTGTGAAAAAATAAATGTATTCTTTCTTTCTATCAGTATGATCGTCAACGACTTCTATTAGACCTCGTACCTACTATCAACTTGGACTAAAAACAATATTTTTTATCAATCTACCCTCTGAATGCGTAGTTACACTAGTTACGTAGGTAGGTGTTAGGTACGTATTCTTTTATATTTCTCGCTTGTTTAAATCGATATGTCTCGATAAACGTTAGCGTGGTGCAGTTCTGTGATGTAAAACTAAATATGCTTGAAATAATTATTTGTGCTATATGTGAGACACGACTTGTGATTGATTCTACGCTTGGCCAATTATTAGTTTGCTATAAGCCAATATTATACGACGCAGATAAAATATTCAGGTGATATACATTGGTAAAATATAAGTATTTTAGTACCTACTAGTTAATTTAAGTTTGAAAATATGTAAATGTTACGACGTGAAATGTTATTATTACTTAACGTTATATTAGTGTAAGTATGCATACGTTTTATAAAATTCCATAAAAACAAGTAAATAGAACATCGTCCAAATTCGCCTAAAAGTTTGCAAAAGTACCTACCAAACTTCTTACATTTTAAACATAATAATCTACTTACTTTATTCTCAGCTTATTTTTTTACTTGAATAACGATTACCTACTAGACTTTAACGGACACTTCTAAAAGTAAAACAATAAAAAAATAGTCATTTAATTGATTTTACAACAATTCAGGAACATCTTCCATTTCACTCTGAATCTGAATAAGGGTTGTGGCACACATCAACTCGGAAAAGCGAACATCACGGCCTCAACTTGAGCCGTTCAGTGTTCTTGTATGAAACTCCGTATACGCCGTTAAGTGTTTTTACATAAAACTCCATTAAGACATATCAATTTCATACGTGCCTCTGTGATTAGGCCCTGGTTGATGGCGAGGCGATGAGGCGAGGCGATGCCGAACCGTTCCAAGTAGATTTTTATAGCAAACAAGCATCCAGTACCACCAACCACTGCCGCCAATAGACATCTGTGTCAAACTTCGAATAGAACTGCGAGGGGCTGTTAGTTACTTAGTCCTATTAGTGTTAGGTGTTAATAGGAATACCTGCCTACTCATTGTTTAATATTCGTTAGTAATAGGACTGTAGGAGTTAGGACTATTAGTGAACGTTAATCCTGTTAGTAAGTAGGTATTAGTAATCCCAGTTAGTACTAAGTTAGTATTTGTCCTATCCGAAGCTGGTCACGAATCCGAAGATGCGTTGCTACCCCTGAGGCTGAGGTGTTCGCCTCTTCTATAAGTATAACTGGCATCCACACCTTTCCGAACGAAACACAATTGTTGCAAAACAATAATTTCACGGCAGAAATGGGTGTGGCGGTGGTACTGCCCCGGGGGAACTGTATACAGGTTCTACCACCTGGTATTCACCACTTGTCTTTAGGCTTCGTGGGTTATATTGAGTAGCAGAGAGACAACGATTGGAAGACGAAAGATTAGAGTCTATAAAAATGCTTAGTGTACCCATATTTCTAATTTTATAAGAAGTAGGTAGGTGCTTAGCTCGAACAATATAAGAAGTTAACTTTTTCAACGAAAATGCGTTATGCATTGCATTGCAATATTTGGAACGATCCTGCTTACTTTCGTCAAATAGTAGTTAAAAGTATACTTTCCATGCAATTGCTTATCAATGTTTGTTTAACTGAACCGTTAAGCATCAATCATGACAAGGTTCAACATTTCAGTTTCCACAATACTTCAGTACTCAACTGAGTGCAGGTGTCTTGAAAGAAACAACTCCATAAAACTGTTGTTTACATTAGTTTGGGAATAATCAGATTAAGAAACGTAATATTTTTGTAATTAATAGTGTTTCAGTTACCGTTTGTCCCGTAGAGCTTGTCCACGATCTTAATTACCATTTATTTGTTGGTGTGCATGCCCAACACATAGTTGTAGTGTCGCATCGCAGTCACGCAGCCTCTTGATCGAGAACGCTTCGTGTGAATCGGGAGGACTGTATCAGTTACAATCTGAAGTTCTCCACGTTTAAAGGAGATGTAAACGGATAAACTGCATGCGCATCAAACAATTTTTATGTTTATGGGACTGAAGGAAACCGGAAACCAAAATGACTGCGTTACGAAAACATTTACCAGGCATTGATGTTTGGAATCACTTTAACTTTAAGGTGAGTACTGTTTATATATAAAAATTATAAAATACATTTAAAGCTATTCATTAATTTGTAAAAAACATTGTTTTGTTGTTATTGGTTAACACACAACATATTCATCCGAATTATTTATTAATCATCATTCCTTTGAAGATATCCGACTTCTTATTAGGGTTTCTTTTCTATACGTTTTACATTTAACCAATATTCACACAAATTGCGTTCTGTAGTTAAATGTTATTAAGTAGATAGGTACCTACTTATGTAGAAATATTAGACCTAAATTCTGCCACCTCAGAATATTACTCTAATTCTGTCAAGAAAGATGCCTTCGGGTTGATTTTCTTTACGATATACCTACCTATTTTCTATAAAAGGATGTATTGTTTGGTAAGTACCTAGGTACCTATATACTTTCAGAATACTTTTTTATCTGTGATAAATACAGGCGAAATCACTGTCAAAGTCTCACTACAATGTCTAGGCATACTTATAAACAAAATGAAAATACTTTTAAAATAATTTAAAAATACATTGCATTATTTCGACAAGTAGGTAGGTACCTAAGCATCATAATTTTTTTAAATAATGCTTTTTTGCAAAATGAATTTAAAATAGATGGAATCCAGTCAATTGAATAATGTAATTTCTGCGTAATAATACTAATAATGCAATTAAGGAACAATAGCCATAAAGAGGGAAAATGAGAGGTTTTTTGCTGAATAAACTAGAGCATTTATGAAAACGACTTACTTACAGGTACTTACCTACATACCTATATGATCAGTTCATGAACGCATTTGCCTATGCTCTCATATTTCCAGTGGGTGTATAGGTACCTAGGTATAGTTTAATTTCTAAAACTATGCTTAGTTAATCTTTTCAAAAATTAACTTTAACAAGCAGGTACCTACCTACCTATTACGTGCAATGAAGTAGGTTTGATGGGTTTACTGCAAGGACCAAGTTACTTCCTACCCTACTAACTGGTAGCTGACGAGTTCTATACTAACCACATTTCATTCCATATTCATAAATAAATGAAGCACTAAAAGTTATGACTGAGTCAGTGATTCAGTAAGAAAATTGCAAATATTATGTTGAATTTCTTCGGACTTGACAGGTTTGAATCTTAGTGTTCTACTTAGGTTACTTAAACAGGAGCAGAGATGTTGAGAAAGAACGAGTAAATGTGTTGGAGTAGGTAGGTACATACCTACTAGCATAATTTCTGGAACTTGGCTTGGCACACTGTTGTGCGCTTACATTTATTTTCCTGTACACTCTAGGTGGTGAACAATCCTTACATCCTTTCCTTACTAATATTATACACTAGACAACGCGACAGACGTCTTCTCCAAAAAAAATTTTATAGGAAAAGTCACTTTCAGTGTTTCCCAAATTTTCCAATTTTCCGGGCAACTTTTCCAAGTTTTCTTTCTCTAAAAACCTTAACCTGGCTATTAAGTTCGAACATTTAAAAAAAAATTGCTGTATCGGTCAAGCCTTTCTCACGTTGCAACGTTGCAACGACGACGGATCGATGTGATTTTTTGCTTAGAGATAGATAGCTTTATTGAAGTTTATTGTATACCATCAAAACACAGAACATACATACCTACATAGAGATAGTTTATGGGGCGGAGAGACACATAGGCTACTTTTATATAGCGGGAAAATGCACGGTTCCTGTGTGGGATAGGTAAAGGAATTTTACGCAGGCGGTGCCGCGGGTAAAGCCTCGTAAAAATATTTGTATTGTATTGAATATACCTACTAATTTTAGTTTATTAGATAGGTAAATACCTAGCAAGTTTACATCATAATTTTGATTAAAACAATCTTGCGACATGTAGGTAATTAATTAATAACATTACAATAAAAACTTTCAATCGAATAGATAAATATTCAGTCAATTAAAATATCTCGAAACGTTAGGTTATAAAAAGTTACGAGATTTGAAGACGCAAGTCTAAATGTCTTTGTTGACTACTCAATTAAAAAAAACTTATTGCATGTAGGTACTTACACTAGCTGTTCCCCGTGGTTTCACAGCGGTCATAGCCCAGTGGCTGAAATTCGGCCTCGCACTCGAGAGTCCCGGGTTCAAATCCCAGCGGCACGAACCAATGACTTTTTTAAGTTATGTGCGTTTTAAGCATTGAAGTGAATGGTTTTAAGCAATTAAACGTCACCTGCTGAAACATGCATACCTGAGAGTTCTCCATAATGTTCTCGAAGGCATGTGGAATTGTGAAGTCTGCCAATCCGAGACCCGTGCCGGGTGAAGGGGAATCAAGGAATATTATTATGAAGGAATCTCAAAAATTTTACGAATAAGAAAAAAAAGTAAGCAAATAAATAAAGCTTAATTCCTATATTTCTAAGGCAAAATATAAATACATGCGGCCAGGTAGGTACCTCATAGTAAACTTTTATATTGCTTTTTGATAAATTAAACCATTAAACAACGGCTCGTAACTAATTTGATATACTTAGGTAGGTACTTACCTACCTACTTTTATAAAATGATTATTTATGCTTATTAAAAATTGTTAATCTATTTCGTTGATTGGTCCGTGCAAGCAATCATTAATTTAAATTAAGTAGGGTTTACTCAAATAGGTAGGTATTATGTTTCAGTATATTATTTCCCACATTATAATAATGTAGATTGTAGATGGTGCGTGGTACCTAAACCTATCTAAGTACAAGGTCGTTTTTGCAAATGTTGTAACATAGTTTCATACTCTAAAAGGTCTCACTTAATTATCTACTAAGTTTTCAAAACTCGGCAACCTGTCATAAGCTCGTTTCGTGATGCGGGTTAATTATTCTCTAAAAGAAAAAGTACCTATTTAACTACTTCTAACTAGGTACGCAAAAATCTCATCGCCAAGGAACCATTACGAAAAATGTCTAGGTACACGCGCAATTTAGGTAGGTACCTACCTAGATACTATGGATGGACCAAATTGAATCGTGCCCACTTTGCTGACAATTCGTTTGAATAATCGGCAACGCATTTTCTTTTAAGCGTGCATGTTGCACTTAGGACGTTTTTAATATAAGGGAAACTGCGTCAGACATCACTCAGAATTTCTTGACATCTCAAGGAGTAAAAAAGTCTAAGAATATTCAATTAACTTGAAACTAAATAACGGCCAAGTGCGAGTCGGACTCGTGCACTGGGGGTTCCGTACAGGCTATAACACGGAAACAGAAGTTCTTATAAAGTGTGCTGTAAATTAGGGTGCGTTAGGTTTTACTATAGGTACTAACGGTGAGATAATATGCTCTGCAGGCCCTGTTTATTTAAATTGATCACTGCTAATGTTTTACAGTTTTAGTTTACCTGTCTACCTTTACCTTACCTTTACCTATTTTATTTTTATCTTTAGTGCCGGCCTGCTAATCATATGCACCTTAGCAGTTAAGTCTGTGTTGTGCCTAGGTACTAAAGGTATTGTAATAAACAATTGATTTCTTTCTTAACCATATATAATGAAATATATATTTACAGATATATATTTAAGTAAATCTATATATTTTTCTTCATGCTCTTAATGTACGCGGACAACCCTGGGACAACAATATTGTGTAATTATTGAATTAAGACAGTATAGATCAGCATCACATTCTTAATTGCTAGGAATGTGACGTGAGCCACGCACACCATTGCCCAGTAGGGCTATCAACTTCTTCTTCATTCAAAGCCGTTGTCCTTTGATATGTCTATGATTAATTGATTACCTACTACAAATCACAATAAATCGAATAATTAGTAAGAATTTGCTTTCCAATTCCTAAGAAGTAAAAACGGTAATGTAAACTAAAGCTTTCCGACCGAGACGCTACAGATCCACGGGTCAGAATCTTCACAGCCAAAATTCAATGTGCATGTGTAGAATGAACCGTGTAGGTAAGTACAGGTTCTAACACCTGGAAGCGTTTTCAAAGTTTTCAGTTTTATTTTATTTTTTTATTTTTGGGAAACAAACAATACATTTAGATTATACAAACAACAGAACACTAGGTAATACAGTTTATAAATAGTAATTAAATATGAAGTGTACAACGCACATTCTCTTCTTGGTCGCTTTCTTCATTGCTGAAGGTCGTGTCAATGAAAGTCCTTCGTGGTTTTATCGGTTAATTCCGTCCAATTTGTAACTGGGAGATTAGTGTGTGCAGTTCACACACCACCACACACCACACCAACGGCGGCGAGGCTTTTCTCTTCTACTTTGCCCGCTACAACCCGTATGACATTACATTATACTTATCTAATCAAATGAATTCCTTATAAATTAATATTCTATTCTATAAGTTCCTACTACCTACAGGCATAATAAAATTATGAATACCATTAATATTCATTCAAAGTCGTAACTATCAATAATTACAAAGAGGTATCTTAACAATTATATTTATGTTTACATTATATTTACATACTTACATAATAAATAATTACATATTAACAGTTTATCTACCTACCTATAGTATATAAGTATGACATGTTATTTCTCTTTTTTTTGTTTACCCACTTGTTGTCTTGACCGTCTCGTTGTCCCACTCTCTAAGGTTTACCTACCTACTGGCAGAGAATGCTTTCAGTTTCAGCATTAAGTCCGCCTTTTGTTTCATTACTGTATTGTAAGGTGAAATAAAGTTAATATAAATAAATCATTACAACTTACAAGTACCTAGTAATTCACAACGTGGACAGCCCTAGCCGTAAGTCATCTGGCTCCCCAACTATGTCCAATATGCCACGAGTCTAGCATCTACAACTATCCGCTTTAGAGAAGCTCGAGCAAGTTTCAAACCGGATTTTTCCGCTACCTTTCAACCATTGTTATTACCATGCTTCAATTCAACCAACGGCTCATACTTAATATCGTTCACTATCACACATTATTATGCGGATAATGCCTACTCCGATTTCGAATTTAATTCAATGTCATAATTTTATTGAACGCTGCGCGCAGGTTCGATAGTAAAATTATGAACAGATACGACGTTAACCTATCTACATATTATGTAAAATGAATAACTAAGTATTTCTCTGGTCACTTGAGAACGGCTGGACCAAAATCATTCATGTTCTTTTTTAAAGTTTTCTAATACTTTGTAGAAGGTTCTTACGGAATGAAAAATTAAAAAAATGCGCAGAAAATTGTAACAGAAAACTTAACGACTGTTTACCCCAATGATTAAAGATATATAGGTTT
>DWMR01000901.1:0-10721 GCA_018245355.1 Dalla costala | reverse complement strand
CGTCAATACATTTTTTATCTACCGCCGGTTCGGAAGGTTGATACTACTGAGAAGAACACGGCAAGAAACTCAGTAGTGACTGATAACGGATAACTATCATGAGCTTATTTTTTGTATGTTATGTTCATTACGACATATGACCACAGCAGTGGCGTGCCCTCGGCCGCCCGTTACTGCACTAAATCTCCCGTTATCAATGTGAAATTAGTAGTCGCTGCCGAATGACTAACATGAAAGGTCATAATAGTGAAAAATGATCATCGGGTACACGGTTGTTTATGGTCGGAAGATAGCCAGTTTGTCTATAATTATCTACTTACATCACTTGTTTATTTCGGAATGGGTTATTACAACATGACAGGCTGGTTAGATTTATGGGACTTACAGAACAGTTATCTTTAAACGTTTTAATTATTCAAAGTGAAAGACTTCCGTCGCCTTAGGATTGATTGAATACGCAAGACAGTAAAACCTAGTTCAAAGAAGGTATTAAATGTTGTGTAAAGGTTCAATATGCATTATAATACGCACAAATCAAAATACGCTATTTCTGTAGAAAATTACGCTTCATATATTAAAATGTATTGCTCACTTATTTTTAGTCTGTATTTTGTGTAAATCTGGTATAGGCAAAGGCGCTAGAGGCCTCTGGCAGACGAAAACAAAGACGAAAAATGTACCTAAGTACCACTTACCTTACCACTTGGAACATTTTTCATCGACGAAGTCAATCATCATGTGATCTTTTAGGTTGAATACTCATTGTACCAGCTACTTTTTTATATCACAAGAATAGCAGACGAGCATTCAGTCCCACCTCGACAAACCTCGAATAGAATTGCGAGGGACTTTTAGGTAATTATGTAGTCCTGTTAGGATATAGTTTCATATTTTCATACATATTTTGTCACTTTGCTATTAGTATACCCTCGTATATCGTATTTGTAAAGAGAGCAGTGTATACAGATTTATATATCCGCAATTTCTGTGTAAAGTTCAGGAGAAATTAGATCGTTGCTCTTGACGTTAATCAAAGCTCATAAATGTTCGCTTAATGAATACAAGGGACTTATTAGGTTAGTCCGAGCTAAAAGTGCAAGGGAAGGGGACGTCGTGATGAATGCGGAGCAAGCTGAGAGGAAAGGAGAGCGTGGGGTGAGTGGGGTGTGGGGTGGCGCAGGTGCCGGCGAGTAGCGTGAGAAATATCCGCGACTCGATGGCGGAGCGTGCGCACCCAATTCCTGATGCAAATGCGCAGCCCATCTCTTACTACTGAAGAGCGCGCCGCCGCCGTCGCTACCTACTTTCGATAACAGTCGCGACAATAGAGTTCTCTTTTCTACTTACGAACCTTTCGCGGCCCCATTATAAGAGAGTTAATCGGACGGTAAATGCACCTTTACTGCTTTATTGGGGACATTAGAAGAGGTCTAGTTGAGCTTAAGCTTTTTACGGCGCATCACAACAATGGTGGTTTAATAACGACACCGGACTGCTCGTTACCATCCGACGATCTCATGTAGCGCGGAATCGCCTCCCTATTATTGTCCCATGCAGTATAAATGCGCAATAAAAGCAAGAATTTGCGAACAGCCACCTTTTATCTGATATATTACATGTGCATACATTAGGCTTGCGGTGTGCGGTATCGACCTGCGAGTAATTTTATTCTGTTCACGTTATAATTTATATTGATAACTGAATTTTATTGCCCGCTTGAAAGAATATCAATAAAACGTTATTTATGCTGATATTGCCTTACAGAAATTAATAAAGCGATATGAGAGATACTTCGAGAAGGTCGTGAGATGCAATCGGAGACAGTTACAATTTGAAAGACAGCGGATATGTAAGGAATATAACATTATTTAGTGTAAAAGATCCGTATCGCAGACGTTTATAGAACAAAGCGACGTTCGTGCGTTGATCGGCTGGCGGGCAGGCGGCCTAGCGGGCTGGCGGGAAGTAGATGACACGAGATGAGAGCGGCGCGGTGGTGTGCAGATTGAAACGGACAGGCGGGATGATATTGTTGGAATTACAAGCGTTTAATCACGGAGAATGAGTGCGCGGCGCGGCGCGGGCCGGCCGCGGCGTCGGCGCCGACAATGGCCGACAATGGGCGCGCCGTCATGCCGAACGTCGCGTCCCCGCGCCCGATCACGACCGCGACATCGGAAATCAATAATCGAATGATTTAGCCACCGCGCCGCGTGCGAACCTGATTAGACACGATAATACCGGCCGCATCTCCACCGACTCCGCTCGCCTGAGGGGCGATAGGTTATCGTCATTTCGTACTTCACACAACCGTATTATTTCCAGATGTCGAGTAACGGCATGACACATATTTTTCAATGATCTACATCTCATGAAATCGCGCACGACACACGGATTTACAGTAACATATTCGATACCTACTAGTGAGTCGGACTTGTAGTTCCGGTAACTGTTGGAAATAGGACACATACAAGTACCTACGAGTACCTATGTATAAACCTAATGAGAGTTTTGAACTTATTAATGGCAGATATTTATAAGATAGTATTAATAGCCGGTACGAGTAGCATACCTACTTTGCAGTAAAAGGGCGCAGGTATTATGGAAAAATACGGTTCAATACGTAATTTTTTAAAGAAACCCATTAAATTGATTGTCCAATTAGAGGTCTATCTTAAATTGTATACCTATAGATAAGTGGCGCAACTGGCCCTACTAGAACAGCAAACACCTCAATGCTACCTGCCAGTACACCTGCAGACGACCTATACGTTCCCACTATGTCGTGACGTTTTATTTTCATCTTTGGACATCTGGCGTCTCTAGCTATTCCCATACCGTACAGAAGTCGTTCACGACAGTTAATCGTGTCGTGATGATGAAAGCAGCTTCATTTTAATGTACATGCTACGACTATCAGTCGTCACGACTGGGAAACCGCCCTAAATTCCTGAGTAAATTTTTCTTATAAATGCTTCGTAGTAAGTTTCGATATTCCTTCAAATTTGTGTGGCGATTTTCTAAATAATGAATATTATATTTTGTAATTGTATAGGGTTGGTTCTGTACCACCACCACGCAAATTTCTGCCTCGACGGAATTGTTGTTCACGCAATTTGTGTTTCGGTCTCTATTATTAAAAACTGTGGTTGTTGGTAACAAGAGGTGACCATCTTAGTCCTCAGGAGTAGCGACACATCTGTGTACAAAACGGAGGGTTAGGTATTCAAAGCGTCAATCGAAAGTGTACTTACACCAAAATACACACGATACACGATATACACGCTGGGTATACACGATAGCGACTTTGGTCGACGGCGACTCGCAACTAGTCGCAACCTGAGAATAGGTAGCGATTTAATGTCGCTGACAGTAGCACTAATTCGATCGACGCAAATCTAAAAGTTGCTAGTTGATGGCGCTGACGTGTGGACGAGTGCTGCGATTTTAAAAATGTAAATGTTAAAATCATTCGGTTAGCTTTTAGTTTCGTTTTCTATAATTTTCAGATATATTTTTAATACAAAATCATAAACCGTAAATAAACATTTAGTTAAGTAGCGGAAAATTCTAATGTCTCCAGGATTTTTCAAAAATTTGTAAGACTGCCAGACAAGCTTAGGTGCCTTAGGTGAAAGATAGAATGGAGGAACTGAAATAAATACTGTTACTGTACTGTGGACGTTTACGACGTTCGTAGTAGTTGCTTAAGTCTAAGAAACGATAAGTATCCTGGAACACGAACGTGAACTATTTGTTTTAGGCAGTAAAACGATTCACGATGTTACGATCCCTTGCATTAGTCATAACGGTTTACAAGCACCTTTGCATTCATGTTTGAGTGGCTATGCACTTACAGAAGAACATAGAGCATTTTCTCTCTTATCAATTTTAACAGAACATGCAATAACTGCACTGCAGTTTTGGACACTTGCGTGTTATATATGCATAATGAAACATTTAAATGAAAGTGTTACACACTATTTACGGACTTCCCGCGTGCACTGGACGGTCCCATCGTTCATAATAAACACAATTTGTATACGACTCGTACGAGATCACATATCACCGGCGCGGTGTGAAAATATTTTAAAACATAATATCGCCTCGACCATCTCAGCCTTTATAACTCATTTTCTCGATGGTGACTTAGTATTTCGAATAGGACCAATACTGACTGAAGTAACTAAAGCTAACGACGATCCAGTTTTAATGTATCTACGACAGTGGCAGTTTTGACCTGCATCTTAGCTTACTAATTTAACTACTTTTACTTTAAAAACCAGTACCTATAGTGCGAGTCGGGCGCAGGTGGGTAGTCGGGGCCGATAGGATAAAAAGATGACAACATAAAAATTATGTTTTTATATTTTTTAACTTGTCAGTCAGATGCATGACTAACAGACAGACGTGAAGCGTAGCAACCTACGTCATCCGTCTGCCTGAAGGGTAAAGGGTCTCACACTTATATTTCGCGTACGGCATCCTTAAAACCGCGAAACGTTTAACCAATCACTGAGTTTGTTCTACAGATTCGAGTGATAAAAAAACGATAAAAAAGATTCCAGCCGTTTGGTATAGACATGAGTTAAGTGGACCGTGACCTGAGCATAAGCTTGAAAACGTTTACAATCGAGACCTGAATTAAGCCCGCTCTATTATGTGGGTAAGTCAAGTTCGACTCAACATTTACCCGAGATCAAATTGCTCAATGAAAGCGGATCTTCGGGCACCACTTAGCTGGAACAAAGTCTAATTACATTTCGTGAGGTATCAATGAGCGGCGCAATTACGACAGTGGGCTCTGTGTAATCGATGCTGCGAGCGCGTTTTCCGTCGGTTTTGCCGATGTATCTAGAATAATCTACCATTATCATGATTTATATTGTACCGATCACGGTCTAGGATGCCTAATGACGGACCGTGGTCCTCCCAGCATTGCATATATGGGTCTGTGGCAGCAGTAATGAGCGGGGAACAAGCGATCCCGGGGCGATGGGAGTGCAATGGGCAACGCAACGTATTTGTAGTGTGAATAGAGAAGCATAGAGCACAAGCGATCAAACTGACATTGCATAGTGTGAGCATAGCACCTACAAATCAAGAGATGAATTACACCCAGGTTTCGTTTACAACAACAGAAACAAGCGCCCAGTAGATGTCGAGTGTATACTTATTACTTAGATCTCCTTCTCCTAAATATCTGAAGTGAACGACCTTAAAATGTTCTTTGTCTAAGAAGTTAGATTCATGGTGAGTGGCCACGATTCTGGTTGAAACGTACCTACATAGATACTAGGTACCTAAAACTTTTTATATTTAAAGAGTCAATCTTAATTTGCATAGCTTTCGACACCTAAAACACAATATTATCTAATTAAGTAATTTTATAGATATATACCTACAGGATACAAAATTTCTATGTAAAAACAATTTTTACGTGGGCAGAGCCACAGCCTAAAGCTTTTATATATCACTAACAGTGACGGTCTTTCTATTTCCCTCTTTTCTACATACTTATAGACGCGTGATGTGGTACAAGTAATAATGGTGTCACCCCACCACATTTATTATGAAAGGAGTAATATTTTGTATTAATACATAAAAAAAATTAACTTTCACGTGGATCCTGTAAAATATAGCGGACATAAAACATGCAACACCTTACTAACATATATTTTCCTAAGATATACAATCAACACATTCAGTTCGAATAGTAGCTTCGTTCGTATATTCTTGATTACACCCGTCGTCAGGTGCGCGATAATGTTCTTTTTAAAACCTCGCATCTTCTCTCGCAGACTTAATAAATTGCATTTTAATGTGAGAGCAAGGATGTTACTAGTATTTACAAATACAATGGGCGATAATTTTTTACCAGTTTGCACACATACCATGCATAAAACATGATAATTTTTTAACCAACCCGATATTCTGACAAGTGACAACGAATGAAACCCATGATTCATATAACGGAGGATAGGTAAATGACATTAATACAGGTAGAATAACAGTAACGATTATATTTTCCAAATATCCATCGATTAGCATAAATAAATGATAAATAAAATGTCATAGTGGCACAAGGAAAGAAATAGTATGGGATACCATACTATTTCTTTCCTATGCTAATACATGAGGTGATCTCATCGTTTCGTCACTTTGCTACCTGAGGCAATTAATTTAAAAACATAGGCGTCCGTAAAAGCAACGTACTTTAAAACATTGTAATTTTTAAACAATTTACACAATTAAATATAATTCATCACCATTAAGATTGTTCATTATTTGTGGACACATTAAAACAAGTGCAAAAAGTATTGCCTTCAAATTACTGGATGTGCAAAGGTGTATCATTAGGGCAATAGTAATTATCCAATACGATGACTGTTAAATGTATGTAATTTTCATTGGAGCTGTTTTCTAGCAGGTAACAATAAAATAATCATCTATCCTTAAACGGAACTTCACTGAGCTCAGTGTGGTCGAACACGAAGCTAGAGTTTAATACGACCGTTCATACGTGCAATGTTCTTCTTTATTAATTTAACGAATTCAAATAGCAAACAGTCGTACGAATTAAACATGATTTAAAATAATTGAATCCCCGGAAAAATTATATTTTTTAGGGTTCTGAACCCCAAGAGTAACGGTAACTAAAATAGTAGGTATAAATATATGTATATAATTTTAGTTTTTGTGACTAAATTTTCGAGCGGGACGTAGCATTTTAATTTTTTAAATTATTTTCTAAACTATACGTGTGAGGCGGGGCGCAAAAATTGCAACAACCTTGCTTATTTACAAAAACTGGTCCTCGGTGCTAGATGGCAATGGCTACACTTTTTTTAGTAGGTGTAGGATACGATTTGTCAGATTATTATAGTTGGTGACACTTACTCGTAGCTGCCGCCCTAATCAAATGCCCAACGTGTAGTAGATACTACGGCATGCACTCGTATTTATTTAGTATTGTATTTTGAATGCCAATGAGGTTAATGTTAATTTGCTAATTTTACAAAATTTAATTGTTAATTTTACAAAAATGCCAATACGAAGCCCACAGGTGCACGAGGAGTCTTGTGAAGTACCACCGCAACACTTTACATAGTGTTCATGCAGATGTGAATACAATAAAAGGCTCTACACTCTTCACGCGATAATATAGTATAATTGTATCACTCCTACGGGTTTGTTTAATGGTTGGGGTGAATCCCTTTAGGTCAATTAAATTGTACCGCCTGTAATTTTAAAATTCTACGTGATTCAGAAATACTGAGAATGACGCCGAGTTGCAGATAACACAGTGTCCTGTAACGCTGTGTCGCTGATTTTTACGATTACTATCAGGCCAGAATTCATCCCGTCTGAAAGTGTTCAATGGGCGTTTCTTCAATGCGAGCTATGCTTGGGATAAATAAAAAAAAGGAATGAAGATGCGAAGAATGTTGAACCATAAAAAAGAGGCGTAATTTATCGTATACATGATCGTTTTAATGTACCACCATCTTGCCATGCCAACAGGCAATAAGGGGTCGTATTCAAAACATCGTCTAGCAGTCGTACTCAATCACGTTTGTCATTAAACAATTAGCAGGACTGCTGTCACTTACTTGAGAAATTGCTCGCTGGTTTATTCAAAATCGAAGCCCGTAAATGGTAGGCACATGATATGAATAAGTAAAATAAATATATATTGATTAATCTATTATTACACTTTAGATTTACAGGTGTGTAAAGCGAATGAAGATTAAGTTTTAAAACTAATGACCTTAAATTAGACTTTTTTTCAACGAAATAAAGTTTATACGTAGGTTCTATGTTCAATTCGCTTGTGACAGAATTCAATGAGTAATTGCGTTCTTCGCAGGGCTTTTTAAGTTGTTTGCCCACTTATAAATCTGTCTGCTGTCATCGACATTTCGACAGCTCCCCGACAGGAGCCGCCAACTACCGGTGACTGCAGTCGACTTGCTAGCGTCGAGGATTTTTAACAACAGTTATTTGCATATAATGCTTTAGGTTAAGCCTGTAAATTACATGGATTAAAAAAAATAAATGAATTAACTGATTACACTTCACACTTCGTGTTATTATATCACTACACTTTCCCCGCAGCTTCGCCCGCGTTAGTCGTTTTCCCATAGAAACTTCCATCGCGTATTTAACCACTACTATAGAGGATGGTTTTTGGATAAAAAGTAGCATAATATGTACTTTCCAAATCAATCAATTTGTGCTTCAAGCATCTCCACACCAAATTTCATAATAACCCGCTGAATAGTTTTTGCATGATAAAGTAACGAACGTACCTACATCCTTACACACTTTCACATTTACAATAGGGTACAAAATTAATTCATTATCATCAAGCACCTTTTAACCTAGACCAATTACTGACAAAGAATGTTCCATATTTACCATGATTTGCTAAAATGTGTGAATGAAACGTGCCTATTAACATGTGATTATTTAGAAGTAACGGCACTTGAGCTAGACGGGCACGATAATTATGACTGGAATAGTCATAAATCCATGTCAAGTGGGTGCGCTTCATTTTGGCGATGTTGTAAATCACCGCCCAAAACCGAACAGGAAAGACACGCGCGTAATTTGACTACGAACGTGCGAGTAATGTGACTACACTTCGAAATTGAAATTGCTCGGCGCATCGGCGTAACGGTAATTACCATGGTCGTAAATTAAGTGACATCAATTCACATCTGAGAGCTTGGCCCTGAGCTAGCATTTCTCGATGGGATTTATTAGTAGTTATTTATATTAGTAGTTATTTCGGTGTACCTATCATTTAAGATTTCAAATTTACAATAGAGGAAAATATTGCAGTTTCAAGATTGATTAAAATACCAAATTCCATTGGTATAGCCCCGCTATTTTAGATTTTACTAATACGACAAATTATTCGATTTACTACCTCACTGACTGACTTCCTGAAGATCAACCAAATCCTAGGGCCTGCCTACA
The DNA here is from genome assembly GCA_018245355.1 of Dalla costala. Taxonomy (NCBI): domain Eukaryota; kingdom Metazoa; phylum Arthropoda; class Insecta; order Lepidoptera; family Hesperiidae; genus Dalla; species Dalla costala. Next base: position 1,736 of record DWMR01000901.1, on the reverse strand, counting down.
GTCGTATAAATCTGTAAATCTGCTTCTCAGTTGAAGGAAGTAGGTCTAGAAAATAAACTGCTCCGCAACAAGAAACAAGTCATAATCCGTATAACACAAAACATTATGGAGCATTATACAAAGAAAATATAAAGAAGAAATAAAGCAGTTAAAAATAAACAATTCAACAAATTAACAACTCCGGACAGGCGTTTATCAGATAAATAGGCGCGACAAATATTTATCAAGTCGTTAAGGTTTTACAAAATTATATGGTTCTCGTCTTGTTAGTAGCAGTTTATAACGGACCTTGTATTTAGCTCGTATTAAACTGTTCAAAAATAGAAACAATTATGCCGTTCTTCTCAAGAGCAATAATAATAAAACGGGTATATTTATTGCGTAAGGCGGTCCGTAATCGATGTGGGGTTGTCTGTTGTGTATGCTATCTGGCGGGGACAAGAAAATGACGAAAAAGGCTTTCTTGTCTCGCATTGATTAGCCTACATCGGCGTTTCATTATTCAGTGAGGCGCCAATAATCAGCTCTCGAGGTCGAGGCATGCGAGTCGATCGCCGTAAATAGACGCATTAACCTGCCAGCCCGCCGCCGACCACAGACTCACCAACTAACCCACATAACCCTAGGGATCTACGAATATAATATACTACAAAAATTATGTTCATTCTAGAACTATTCTCGCCATTTCAAATAAAATGTAGCCTTATGTCAATGGTCTGTCCTGGTGTTGAAGAACTGCTACTTTTGTAAATTACAATGTTTTATTTTAAATTCTCAAGAACTGGAAAACATCAGTCTTAAAGTGAAAAAAATATTGGACTTTACATTTTAAGACTGATGTTTTGTTACAAAAGTAGCAATTCTTCAACATCAGGACAGACCATTGACATAGGGCTACATTTTATTTGCGGTCGTTCACAGATGCGTTCCTACTCTTGCATAATGTCTCGTGAGCAATTCGTGGTGTCTGCAACCAGTTTCTGTGTCCCATTGCTGAATCACGACTGGCGATGCACGTACTGAATAGAACATCTAAATTTATTAAGTTTCATAACGAAGTTAAATTGGTGCGAGTGCATTTGTGGTCCGAATATCAACGACCTAGTTAGGTACAATTAGGTATTTTCTAACACAGCGCAATCCCTAAAAGGGTCTTCCTCATTAGGCGTTTACATAGCGCGGTGCTACCAGCCAGCGTAGTTCGGGATCGCCCTATTAATTATTCATTGGATAGCAAATCGTAAACGTGAACTGCTTTTATGGCCCATTTTAAAATGGTACCTATATAGATAAAAATTATCGTACACGCCCTGTAACAATGTAATATTATCGATCCAGTCGCATTTATTCGCTAACTTCGCCTATAAAAATGCAAAAAATCGACAACACGCGTTTTACCAAGTATGAAAATAAATTAAACCGGCTAAGTGCGAGTTCACTACGCCGGGGTTTCTTTCTATGTGATATATTTATTCTCTTTCTTTTTCGTCTAGTTTTACATTAGGTACCTACTCATAATGTAGGTTGTTCAGGTTGTTTATTTTTATTTTTTATACGTAGGTATACACACTCACACCCCCGCACTAGGATTCCCTGTGTAGCGGGTGGCGGACACACACAGAACACAACAATTCGCTTTATCTTAAATGACATATAGTCCAGAAATAGAGCTTATAACAATAGTTTGGTACCAAATTGTGCCAATCGAAAATCATATTGTATGAATCATCGACACC
>DWMR01000900.1:0-10724 GCA_018245355.1 Dalla costala | reverse complement strand
AAATTCAACCCCTACACAAATATGGGGTGTTTAGGTTTGTATGGCATAAACAGTTTTGACTTTTTCATCAATAATTAACGTTTTTTTAAATTCTCATCTAAATTGGTCTCAGACTCTTGGTAAGCGTCATAGTTTAGGATTTGGCCATTTTGCTTGAAAACAATCATCCTGTATTTATAACTGCTGTTGAATAATACTCTAGTATTTCCGGTCGGGTTACGACGCTTTATGATACCAGTGTAGCTCGCGCGTAGAGGTGCTACGCGTTTGTGAAATGGGTTTCACAATTTACAATCAATCTATAACCACGGTGACAAAATGTTTGGCTAGTAGACTACACCCTTAGCGGACAACTGGAATTCACGGGTATTGCCTCGCAGCTGTACTCAGCCGTGAGAGTTTTCCACTTCCACGGCGCTGCTTCCATTGCGGATTGACGGAGTGGAGCGTCGTGTGTCGTGAATTCTTAAGTTTTAAGGTTTTTTTTTTATCAATCAGTCACGATAGATATAAATCGCCTTGTTATTGTTATTTGCCTTTAGACATTAGATTACATTGCATTAATCTTACTAATATTTCTAAATGCGAAGTACGTTTTTTTATTTGTTTGCTTAATACATCTTCACGGTTAAACCATTATAGCACGTCGCAGTCTTAGAACAAAGACGGATCTGCAAATTAGCAACTGTTCAGGGGAGCACTTTAAAGGGCTCTACATGAGGTTTTCTGTCATATTTGGAAAATGAGTAGTTTTAATCTTGAAGTTTGGATATGTTACCGTGTGTTTGGTCTTTTAAGTAATTACTTAAATTTACATAGAACCTCTATGTAGAAACTTTAAAGTGCTCTCCTAAAAAGGTTCCAATTTGCAAATCCGTCTTTGTTCTACGACTCGGACGAGCAGTCTTCATTAAATAAGGTAGAGAGGCAATTTCAGACGTGGATAATATCGTAGGTTACTGTTGATCCCATATAAATATACAGATCCCGAGGGAATAAATACATTAGTTTAACGCGGACGAAGCTGCAGGCAACAGCTAGTAAATGCAATAAAATTAGCTCAGGGAACTAATTTTATAAATAACCTACACAGAAATAAACATAATAAAGCCTTTGGAAGGCCTACTAACAAGAAAATCAATCTGTTAAGAAGAACTTTAACCATAATGGCTTATGAAGCTATTCTCCGAACTATAGCGTCAAAGGTTGCCGAATGACGTTAAGATTAAGATTACACAACCGTTTATGAGAATTGTTGACAGTCTCAATCCATGCATCTTGTCTAGCTTATGAATGGAACTGTGATAGTCGAGTAGTTTAGATTGCGGGCTTATTCTTTGGTACTGCTAGAATCACAAATTATTGTTAACTAGTTGACCCCCGCAGCTTTGCCCGCGAAATATATCTTTTATTCTTTAGATTCTTTAAATTGACGTAACTTTTTTATTTATGAGCCGATTGAAATAAAATGAACACTAATTGTTGAGTGAAGTGAGTCGGTTAATTTTAACAATTATTGTTTTGGGTTCTATTGCGTTAATAAAGGCCCCTAATAATAGTTTTTCTGATATAAGTATCTTCCATGTACAGACAGCGATCAGTTTTATGTGTATAGAAGAAGATGTTTAAAGATATGTGTGTAATAATGTATTTTAAAAAACCTGACTTTGCCCGTATCTCCGCCCGCGTAAAATTCGTTTACTAATACAAACTTTGAACTCCTAATCAACCGTAATTCAACAGTAAATATAAGTAACCTTTCCAAGTCATCTCCAAACCAAAATTTCAGAGGAATTAGCGCGATAGTTTTTGCGTGATTGAGAAAGAATATAATAATCCACCCATGGATGTATCCATACGCATATCCATACGCAACAATAACCGTACTGATTTAATACTACCTGCTAAAAAAATCCACTCGTAAGCGACAAGTAAGGTTTTACATAGTGTGAAGTGATTGCAAAGAGCTATTGAATACAATTGAACGTGAAACATCCTAACTATTAGCTAGCCTAATAATCTACTTGGTTGGTAACATTAATCTATGTCGGCATTGATATTGAAAAACGTATCGATAAACTATGCATTTAGTACTAGTTCGTCTTCCGTATAGCAAATTCAACAATATAAATGATTTCGCACAGTACCTACACCTACGCACATAACTTGCTCTATTAGTGGAATAACTTCATTAGCGATATTTGATTACCACAATTAGTGAATGAATAATTGTAAATGATAGGAGAAAGTAAGCTGGTATTAGCGTGTTAGCACATAAGTTATTCTACGAAACAAAGGTCTGCCATCCAAAAAGAATAGACGTCTGTTTATTTGTTTAAAAGCTACGTGCCAAAGAACGCGATTTCCAGTGCTGGCTGTCCAGTAATTATATTATTGTGTGTCACCGTCACAATTTTTATGAACATGCATGCACAATTCTTGCGCAAATAACTTAAACTCAGAACTCATCACACCCATCTTGACTCTCGTATCGCGTCTAGGAATGATTCATGTGTAGGTACTGTAAATCATACCGTGAAGTAAACATTTATCTGCAGTTACGTCAACAGCTACAGCTAAAGCAATAATACTACTCATGTTATTATTTAAGTACATTTTACCCTTTAAACGTCACGCGGAGAAACCAATTCTCAGCAACCCGAACGCCGGAACCACGTCACCGACCCTGACTGTTAGTTATTGACCTTCAGGGACAAAGACATTTTGAAATACGTGATACGAAATTCAAAATGTCTTTATGAAATACGTGTGCATATGTACCTACATAATCTAGAAGTTATCCGTAAATTATTCGTCACCGAATCTCCCAATTTTATTACCAGATGCTACCTGATGTAATGGCCGCTAATAGACCGTGATTTTATCGCCTTTTACAAATTGCATCGAATCTTAAATTCGCTTAATGATACCTACTCTGACGTGATTGATTATATTATCAACAAGTTTTGAGCGAGTCTTATCTGCCGTCATAAATTATGGTTTGAGGATAAGCTTCGTCTTCCTTTTTAAAAAATCTAATTATTAATTATTTTCGATAGTCGTTTGCAGCTTTTTCTAACACGGTTTTAGGGCTGTCGTGATTTGGAGTGACATTAAGATAAGAACATATTTTCCTGCTACTGAGCGAACCCAAAGTTCCGCTTATCTGAAAGTAATTCTTCGAATACGGAGAGTATGATTGCGAAGTTTGTTGTCATATAGGAGGTCGCTCGCCCCGCATCAATGCGAATAACATTACGCACTCGGTAACTAAACGGCCAAAACAACTATTATCTAACATTTAAATAGCTGTTTACTTCGCCGTTTATGATTGATATATACCGCTACACTGGTTCCTATCAATCATTTACTACCATTAAAACAATTCAACGGAATACTTTCAAATTATATACCTGCAATAGGTACAAGGAATTAATCGTAGTTCCATTAACTATGATTATATTATCAATATTAACCAAAAACATAGTTTTTTAATCGAAGAAGTTGTGAAATTTGTAGCGTTTATCATGAATTCCAAGAAATTATTCAAAGATTTTTCCTGTAAAGAGTGAACGCGTCGACGAAGTTCCGGTAACCTCTCAAGGTGTAATTCGTCAACACTGACCTACAGGAAGGTTGATTAGGCGTTGTATGGATAATTAATACCTGATTTGTCTGTCCCAGATACGGGTGGCGCATCGCAATCTCCGTCGGCGCCAGGCCTAACTGTTGACTGGCATTTGTGCATATCGTTGCGTTTAGTACGTACGAATACGACACCTATTAGCTGTCCAATCAATGAAGCTAGTTTATCAATCGTTTTGTCTGTGTTGTTTTCGCGTGCCTTGTGTCGGTGTTAGAACAGGGGCCCGATCGCACTAATAAATCGTAACCAAACCAAAAACTAACCACCAGCAAAACCGCTGCCAAACGACTATTACGTATCGTATCTACTAATCAAATATGTCATTTTGCCTTGACATTTTGTTGGAACTTTTGTTTGTTTTTAGCGCTGTGAAATGCATTTACGCATCCCGCCTGGCCCTGTAGGGACACAAGCGGGTATGTGGGACTCGCCGGCAACACGTTAACGAATCATTACCTTAACCGTTGAAATTAGTGATCGGGCCCCAGAACCTATGAATCAGGATGCTGATCTTGCCGTGAGAACTTGCGAACGGTTCAAAGCTGATTTGGCTTTGAAGGAGTAATAATTTCGTTTGGAAATGTGGCTGCTGACACATACCTACAGTTCAGCCATAGCAAGCTGCTGACTTGAAAAGAGGTTTCCATGGGTTCCTCGCAATTAATTTTATGCGTTGATTATTATCACTTACCCCAAACAAACAGAACTTTGAAAACACCAACAAGGTTGAAAACTTAAGATGTCACATTGGCTATAGAATAATTTATAACGCCAGCAAGGAAGTTATGTATCTAAATCTTTTATCAATCGTCTTCCTTAGTTTTTTGTTTGCTTTGACTATAAGTTATAAAGCCACATTCTAACCACGTATTCACGTCACGTTGAATTTGTAGTACACAACAATAATGGAAAATAACTACACGTTAAATATCTTGTACATTAATAAATAAAACGTTAAGTGCTTGTATTGTTAAGACGAGGCAAAGTCTTTGGTCTCGATAACACGAATTAAGATTTTCAGGGTAGATAATACATAATAGTTCACGAGAAAAAATATCGGGTTCGTCACGCTATAAATAAACTCAATTTATTTGGTTTTCCCCCTTCCTCATTTCTTTAGGCTTTTATACCATGCAAAGTTGAGAACGTGAATACTTCTGTTTCTGCTTCTTTTTTCCTATTGTTTTTCTTTTACAAATATTTTATTTCTATTATTTTATATGTGAGTGTAAACGTTCTATACCAATACAATGTCCATGTCCATGACTTATATATTATGTAACGTGTATATTATTAGCTTTGTATCATCAGACATTTTAGCACTGTATGTCTAGTGTTAATCTAAAATTATAGCTGTTTTGCTTTGCTTGAAACAATGACGAATTTCGGGAGAGAGCATGTTAAAGAGCTTATTACGATATACGATATGGATAATAATGTATGGATTTTAAGATAATCGAGAAATGTGGATAGGTACTTAATGTCAATAAATAGCAGGATGAATTGAAAAGTTCGTGGCAGTTACTAACCTGTAACAACGTTGTAGGTTAAAAAACCCTAAAATGTAACCTGTTCGTAACTGTAACAACTAGTGTATTTTAAACTTTAAAATTCGTTAATTTAACCAGCAAATTGTTAAGTTAATGTTTAAGTTGATGTAGTCCTAGCCGGGGAGATTAAAAGGTGTCTGGCGCATTTCCGTTGCAATCGCCAACAAGATATCCGCTGGCGTGCGTTTAGAGTTACATACTAAGTTAGTCGTTCTTTAGAGCAAACGTATTGTCGTAGCCGAATGTGAGGGAGGATCGTGCAGTTTCTTTCCTTAAATATTTAAAACTGCGCCGTGTATAAATGTGTAGATAGAGCATTGGCCTTTCAAAAACCTCATCACAAGATACATACAAAAATTGGTTAATTTCCTCTACATTCCCCGAAATGAGGCTTTTCTGATTGCGCGCCTGACAAAAAGTGATCTGAACAAAGCTGAAGTGAACCTTACTGTGTAGGTCTATGCACGCAAAGCTACAAAGCTTGCGGTATTGCGTCGGTTCGACGGTCAAGTGATGGTCCGCCCTGGCACGAATAGGGCTAACACAAAAGCCACTAACTGTACTCGACAGGATGACCCGCGATGAGACGAGATAATTTATTGCCGTAATAACACACCTCTACAAACAGCCGGACTTCAAAACCCCCTTGACGTGTAATGTTAAAATTCATCCGCGCATTTAATAGATTAAATGCCAATAAATTGTAATCAGGAATGGCTCAACAGGAATCGTAATTGCTGTTAATCGCTCGACGACAACAAACGACGTCCGCGGTAGGCGAATGTTTTACTAATTTTAACTCTTCGATATCGTTGCGTTGCGTCACTGCACTTCGTTTCTACCACATACTTGCATATTTTAGTGCGATAAAAACTTGTATTTTATTCATAATCTCAAATTTTTTAAGTGTGTCAGCGAGCAACAATTTCGATTTCATTACTCTGACGACGAAAAGTAAAAATAAAACAGTGCATTTTGCGTTCATAAAAAAGCTGAATTCGAATTATCCAGTTTCGTATTAAACAACATTATTACCACACTGACGATTATGTTCATATCATGCACAACAAGAATAGAGCAATGAAACCCCGTCTTGTATGCTGTAGTGTAGTAGTTTAACCTACACTACTGCATATTATTAATTTAGAAATCTGATATCAATTAAAACCCAAACAGCCGGAAAATGGTTAAAACCTTATGGGTCATCTGAACCGTTACATAATTCGCCGGCCGAGTGCATCGGATGAAAATTGATGTATGATCGAAGGAGATGGTGTTTGGTGGCGGGGCGGCGCGGGCGGCGACGGCGGCGGCGCGCGCGCGACTCTCTCCGCCTTATCTCTCGCGACCTCCGCTGCGCCCGGACGCGCACGCACGCCGCGCTCCGCTTCTCTTGTAACCGCGCCGCGTTCGCGCTATGTCGCCCGACCGACTACAAACTTATGTGTTCGAATACTTCAACATTTTTTGTTTTAAAAGTGTAGGCTGCAGCCCGGAAATACGCCAGTGACTTAACTTATTTATTGTGTGGTAGCTCCTGACTCTAACCGAACTCACTCTAATTTATTGTGGGCTTCCAAAAGTACAATACGACGATGGTGTCGGAAGGGGCTCTGCCCGTAGTATGGTGTATGCGAGATAATCAACTTGTGCCTCACCAAGTGTCCGGCGTTAAGTTGCAAGGAGCCGTTACCGGTGCACATATAGCGGCCGTTACGGACTTCTTACGTATGGTGGCGGGGACACCCATTATCCTACCTCATACTGCAGTGCCCGACAACAATGGCAATGGCTTCAGTAAAGAAAAGGAAAATAATACCAGACGTCGCAAGATGTCAATGCAGTTGGAGGTCCCGTGTGTTTTCCTGTCAGAAAGTGCGCTACAAAAAGTGAAATGTCGAAGTAACTCATTGGAGGAAAAGGTAATATTTGAAAGGCGTAAATCACCTCCATCGATTAGACGGCATTCAGATGGCAACTGTGCAAATGCCATTGTGTCAGGCGATCATCGCCAGGTCACTGAGAAAGATAGTCTTAAAAAATTCCCTATTCATGAATCAAGTGGAGAAAATAGTACTCAACGAATTACCAGGATAATTGAACTAGATGATGATTTTACCTCTGAAATTAACAGCATAGATTGTGATAAAGAAATTCCTCAGAAAATAACTAGGATAATAGAATTCGAAAATGATAATTTACCTTCGCAAATATCTGTGGATGGAGATAATGAAGTACCACAAAGAATAACGAGAATAATTGAATTAAACGAAGATAATTCATTTTCTACAATAACTAGTAGTGGAGAATTGGAAGAATCCCAAACATTTAGTAGAATTAGTAAAGAAAATAATTTTCCAAGTATGGCGAAAATTATTGAAATGGAAAATGAAAAGTCCAACGAAAGGAGAATATCATTAACAAACGAACGAGAAATAGGTTGTGGATTGGGTGAGAATTGTACCGATGAAGTTATCACAAGATCAAAACCTTTACAACGAAGTAGATTAAGTGTGGACTCTTCTTGCTCCGATAACTCTTATGTTAATATTGAAACGATTAAGAGTTTACAGGATGTTACAAAAGAGGACACAGAATTCGGTTCAACTCCCGATTCCTTATCTGCATGCAAGCCTATAGTGCGTTCGAGATTTAGAAGAAAAAAAACTTCAGTGTGTTCAATCGGCTCGTCGGACTGCGATGATGAAGTAGATGTAATTTTTAAGTCTAAGCCAAAATCTAGTCAGTGGGTGAGCCTGGATTGGATACCTCCACCACCCAAAGAAGAGCCAGTGATTGCTCATGTCTGTGATAAAAATGATTTCATATCGAAATGGATAGCCGAACAAAACGCTCAAGACGCCGGAATCATTGCTGATGAACGAAGAAGAAGTCTTCCGCCAAAATCGAATGAGGTTTATTTGCAGAATATGAGGCGTTTTAGCGAGGAATTACAAATATGTAAAGAAGACGCGGCGAGTGACTCCCCAGCTACGGTAAAATGGAAATGGCACGACATTGTCAAACGACACCTACAGTTGTTAAAAAATGATAAAGGATTTAGACGACAACGAGGTAGTTGGATGCGAACGGCTAGACGATTGTCGGTTACAAATATCCATACTAAAAGCTCGGATCACTTGCCCTTAGACAACTACATGAAGCTGAATACCATGCCGTAAGTAATTGCACCTAAGTTAACATAACTGTAAAATTGTTCGAAGTCTTCTAATTTTAATAGGACGGCTATGTTAAAATATTTTGGACGCATCGATACGCTTCTATGCAACTAGTCATATCGGTCTACTTAACCGAGCCCGACCCGTTCAGCGAGTAAAACTGGTTGCAACCTCACGGCCCGCGGCGAACCACAGTTTTGTGCTAATCATTTCCAATGACTAACAACGATAGATGTTAACTCTTTTGGTTTGTACTTACGTGTAATGCATTATCTGGTAAGGGCTTGGAATGTTTTAAGCTTTCTCTCCGGTTGCATATCGTTTTTGTTATCTTGATCGTAATTTTTATACCAGAGCATTTAAGTTTAAAAATAAACAAGCCTGGCTTATCTCTTCGTCCTATAGCAATGATCCGTTAAGGTAACCATCACCTCGTCTACGGGAAAATACAGTAGGAGATACTTATTCCTATCTATAGATCGGATGTCGGCAGACTAGATAAGGCGTCGGTCGAGGTGCGTGTTACGAGAGCGGGTCCGAGGCACGCGCTTCCGCAAGGCCGTCCGATTAGAATGCAGGGAGCTCGCGTCCAAGGCTACGTTAGCGCTCCGCGGTCGGTCGCTGCACTGCCGCCGGCCCAAGTCTTCCTCGCCACAGTTTGGCGATGGAAGGCGACTCAGGAAGTGAGCCACGAAGGTGACGACTAAACAAACTGAACCCAAGCAATCGGAAGCTACTGTGATTAGAATTGAAGACGATGCGTCTCATACGTTCGTGATTTTATTTTTTCTCGTAGGAACTTCCTCAATTCAGTCTCAATTAATTAAGTCGGGATTGTTACATTTAAACCGCCTGCATTTTTACACGCTTTATAAAGATGTACAGGTGACGAAGATACCGTGTAAATAAATTGTATGATAACCGTGATGCCATAACATATAAAATTTGTATAAGTGAGGAATTACTATGACTGAGTTGTTATGAAAAAGTTGTGTATGAAGTAAAATAACGTAATTACTAGTACTGGTAGTTCTAAAGAAGGCGGGAAGCAGCGGCGGGTGGTGAGGCAAGATACGCGGACGTGTCGGTGTTTGGTTTCACTGATCAACCTTGAGGGTTACTCTGGTTGCACAATCATAAGCTCATGTTCATTATTCCTGTAACAATCGCAGTTGATTCTTGAGGATTTAAACGATCTAGCATCTAAACACCCACGTCAAAACGTAGGTAAATGATTGACAGGCAGGAAAATATCAATCAAACGCTATAATTATTTTTGTAAAATATTTTGAGTTAGCAGCAGCCAATTTATTACTGCTTTGTAGGTGTACTTTGAATATCTTTCAAATCCTCAGTTTTGGATATCATCTGTATTAGATTAATTTAATTTGTCTAGCTAGAGTTATGGATAATATCTAAATAATAACTATGTCATTTTAACACAGACATATAATTTTAATGCAATTGAATATTGTCTTGTAACATATTAATTACGCATTGCATCAATAAAGAATCGTAGGTCACGGGCGCACCTTGCCGCTTGCCGTGGATATGAAGCAGTGCATTGAATATTTATTGTCAGTTACGCATATAATAGGGATATCATGAGAACTGGATGCAACCATTGAATGTATTCCCTCAATATTGATGATTTAAAAAGTTACTCGGTTTTGTGCGAACTGTTCTGAAAACGTTGTGTTTTGCTCAAAGATCGTCAACAACGCCATTGTACAGAATAAATCCGTTGACTTTCGAACAAACAAATACATACATTCGCAGCAATGCCATGTTGCTTGTTTTTCCTATGGTTCCTGTGAATTTTTCCATCGACAACATGCAGGCATAAAATATTTTAGACGCAATTCTGCACATAATCTTTAATCTCATTTAATGTTGATTACATAAAATTTATCAGTAACAACTACCTTAGTACAGTTTTTTAAGCTATGACTGTAAATACATGTTGTACAAGTTCATTTTATCATTTTAATGCGACGCCTACATTCAATTTGATTGCGATAATCAGTAGTTAAAGATAAAGTATGAAATTGTTTTAGATAAAATATCAAAATCACAACATTTGTTTTGTGTTTTTCCAACCTTCAATACGTATTTGTTTCTATTAAGTCAATTAATGTGCGAGTAATTACAATGTCCTAGTGATTAGTGTTATAATATCGGTAACGGAATATGATAACGACAAAGGTGAAACTACATAATGCCATGAAGCTGCCATCGATATATTCCTGTAGAACAAATCATGCATACGGGAACGGAAGGAACGCTCATTTGGAATAATAAGTACGATTTTTGGTTTTTGGGTACGCTTACGGGAATTCTTAATGCCAC
>DWMR01000899.1:0-10728 GCA_018245355.1 Dalla costala | reverse complement strand
TGTGTGTGTGTGTGTGTGTGTAGTGTGTTATTGATGGAGCACTGGTATCAAGTAGAACGATGCAGTTTTTTGATTTCGTTTTTTAGTGAGTTTGTGGTCAAGTTGAAAAGATCTAAGCTTGAGTAATGTTTGTTATATCTGCGGGCGGTGCAACAGAGTACGGAGTTTCTGGCATAATTAGTTTTTACTAAGGGAACATGGAGCAGGGGTGTATGTCTTGTGCGATTATCACTATTAATTTCTTAAATTCTACAACAGTACAGACACTAAGGTGGACTTAATGCTAAGAGCATTCATTGCCAGCCAACCTATAGATAGTAGATTATGCAATCCCATTATTCTCTCAAGTCTCAGGGTCTCCGTCTCCTTTGTGCAGGTAGGGAAGCTTAACACACCATATACACATAAGTATAACTAACTTACTAACTGGGATTACTAATACTTACTAACAGGATTAACATACACTAACAATCCTTACTCCCACAGTCCCATACTAACGAATACTAAACAAGTAATATTCCTATTAACACCTAACACTAACAGGGCTAAGTAACTAACAGTCCCTTGCAGTTCTATTCGTAGTTTGTCACAGATCTCCATGGGCGGCAGCGGTTGGTGGGACTGCAAGCTCGTTTGCTATCCTCATAAAACAAAAAGAAAAAGTATGTATAAGTGTAGTGTAGTGTGTAAGTATGTATGAATTTTTTCTTTGCATACCACTAAGAGAATTGTGGGAGAAACACAGGTTATACTAGCTACCCATGTTGACTACACTTCTAAGTGTACTTGTAACACTCATTTAGCATCATTTTGGTGTACTATTTGGGAGTTAAGATGCCAACCAAGTCATAAATAGTTCATTCAATAAATTAAGTAGAATACTGTATTATTCTTTATTCAACTTTGAACAACTGTTTGTATTTCAATAGGCTTGTATTGTAGGTCCACAAATAAAACAGAAATTATGTAAATGACTGAGTTTAATGAAATTATCTTAAATGGAATACGGCTTACAACTATGTTTTCGCCTAGCGTACCGGCCCGATGCAATTAGAGTAGAATACAAATCCAACCACAAAGTTTTAAAGCTAGAGTTGGATTATCGACGGCCCCGTCCGCGGCCCCCACGGCCACCTCTCGGGCCGCCACGGCCGCCCCGGCCTCTGCCCCTACCGCCTCTCGTGCCTCCTCTCGGGAACCCTTCACGCTTGCCTCGCCCTTTCGGCGCATCGTCAATCAAAAGCGTCTCCAGCGGCAAGCTGTCCGGCAAGAGGTAGTATCTTATATTATTCCCGCGTATACTCAGAGTCTCCAACTGCAACTCTTCCTTGTTTTTCAACGTTACTTTTACGGCCTTCAAGTGTGTGTTCATAGCGACATCGACGCCGGTGATCGTCCCGTGCACGACGGAACCGTTTTTGAGCTCGATTGTCACCGTCTCGTGGCTAAGTTTCATTAAGAATCGAACTAGCTTCATGGTTTATGTGTTTTGGTCTGTTATTTCAGGAATAAAATATAAAACTGCTTTTCAGTCCTATTTTATTTTAACCTCAATTCGTCTGTCAGTTTATGAGGCTAATCCAAACAAAAACATGGCGGCGCCGCGAGTGTCTATGGCGGTCATATTGTTTTTTAATAAAAGTTTCCTCCATAGATTCTTGGCTAACTGCCAAAATTCTACGGTCAAATAAAATTATTTAAAGTAAATTAACTTTTATTCCGCATACATTAATTATCTAAAAATTCTTGCAATAGGGACTAAATCAAATATGAATTTGGATTTCTGTTGATGAAAAGCGTGTATCTCACGTAGATCAGCAGTGTGCCGCGCTACAGATGGAAGCAAACAAGTTAGAAAATCGAATTGGCCGTTGACTGTACATCTGAATTTGAATATTTGAGAAACTTATTCCTTTTGTATCTATTGCTTGTAGCAATTTGTTGCTGTGACAGTTTTGTCAATCTAAAAACTCATAATAGTTTTACGAATTACTATTTCATTATGAACCTGGACGTAAGTGTGGCAACGTTTGAAACTCCTGTAATAGATACACCACCACCGGCAGAGAAAGAAAAAACTATTTGTGCAAATTTAGTTCTAACGAAAGAGCAGGTCAAATGTTTGTTAATTAATTTTACTTGCCTCTCTATTTATTTTAGGGAAACCCGGTAAAACTATCTTTTCCCCTCAGCTTCGCCAGTTTTTTTTTCATACTATCTTTTACATTTCTCCCGGGGTTATATTTCTTTAAACACTTCATTGCGTGTACAATACAAGATAAGTAGTATTTGTATACTAAGTACTCTGAGGTAGTCCTAAGAAACTTTTTTATCATCTATACAAAAAGAACTGGGGCATAACGTTCCTTCCGAAACACGGAATGATCCATGCGGTCGCCTATTCAACTCCTGATCGCGCCCGACATTGCTTAACTTGGCCGAGCAGCTACGATTGAAACAAGCCGCGAAGCAGGTTTAAACGCTTGAGATTATACAACATTACATAGGTACATTCTGAATACATTAGAAATGAGAATCTCGTTTTCAAAAATCGAAAAAACATTGCTTTTCGTATGGTATTACTAAACATCAACCCTTTCTATGGCATCCTTTTTTAATGTTACGATCAAATTAATCGAGTTGGGTGGTTTGTTTGATCAATACCCTACCTACCGTTCATTAGACGTCCTCTAAATTTACTAGGCTATTAAGATTGTAACAAAATGGAAAATATAGTTGTAGAATTATCGGTAACCGCGGAGTTTTCTGATAAAGTAATTAACGATGAATTGAAGCCCGTAGAACAAAAGCAAGTTAAAGCGAAGTTAACATTAACGGCTGAACAGGTTGTTATTCATTCTACCGCAGTATATTAATTACTCTGAGATTCTACTAATATTATTATGAATGCCAATTTGTGGGACAATTAATTTGTGAGACTGGATGCAAGTAACTTAATCCAGGAAAAATGAAAGTGAAGATTATGTACTTACATGGAGAAATACTTAGATAGGCTACCTACTTTTTCAATAAAAATCATTCGCGAAAAGGGTAAAGTTTGTGGAATAATTTTTTTTATAGGGTGTAGCTGCGACCAAGGTCAAGTTATTCCATAAATGAAGATATTTTTTCAATTCTATCTATAACTAAGCCGAAATTTCGTATTATCGCCACACGCAATATTATTGTTATTACTGCATTAATAAACTTTCATCAATTTACAATTACAATTACAATTTAAGGCAAGCGATTTGCGGAAAGCATTTAATCTTCTCGATTACGCTGGAGAAGGTAAAATAAAAGCTGAAGATTTTCGCGTGGCTATCAAAGCACTGGGTAAGTATTTACTTTAATGTAACTAAGTAGCCTGCTTGACGGTTAATTATGCGACCGCAAGGGAATCAAATTACACGGTAGTTTATGGGTATTCATTCAATTTTATTAGCGGTTTACTGGAGGCTTAGTAGCTAAACCCATTTTAACAGTAAAGGACAAACATCGTTAAAAAACTAAGAAGAGGAATGCTTAAGCGGTCTCTATAATTATCTCAACGGCGCGTGTGAAATCTAACAACTCGCATTAGGCAGGCGTACGATAGCGTTGGCCTAAACTAAACCCGAGAAGGGTTACACTGAAGAGTGTGAGCAGTAGTGCGCCGGTTAGGGTTGGTGATGACTAAATGGTCTTGCAATTCAGGATACGAACCAACAAATGAGGAGCTGCAGAAGATGATAGCAGGCGTGGACAAGGGCCAGACAGGCAAGCTAAGTTTCGAGAGCTTTGAAACGGCGATCATGCGCAAGGTGATCGCGCAGGACACTGACGGAGACATCATGAAGAGCTTCAGACTATTCGACATGGACGATAACGGTAATTAATTAGAGGAACCGTTCACCCGGGACCGAAACACCTAACTCTGCTGTGAAGCTGTGTATGTGTCCATGGATTGCAGAGATACGAATCCAAACTTAATTCACTTGAGCAATATATGATTTTAATCTTAAATCGTCGCATACACTAATCATATTGTATCCCGGGTACTCACGATATATGACTCCAAAAATAAAACGAATTCGACGGAAGCTAGATAGACTTATCTGTCACTACTGTACACCAACTGACAATCTGAGAGTTTCCCGCTACCGCAGTCTGCCCGTGCTGGTCACCATGCACCTGGGTCGAAATATCGGATCGTGAGTACCCGTGATACAATATGATTACTTGAGCAATGTCTCCAAACTATTTTACAGAATTATGTATTTTTACAATATGCTAAGTTCTCTTAAGTGTGTGCCCCTGCGTAGGCATTCAGTAAGCGGAACGACTTATTGATGTAGTGAGACCCTGAGTGACGAGCTGTGGGCCTCGGGTTCATTTCCCGGCCAGAGAAACGTAAAAGAAATCCAATGGCCAGCACTCCAACAAAGGTTTTTTTATAATCACGACAAACAAACAAACGGGCATAGTTATTTCCTAAGCCTATCGATACCTACTATACCAGGGAATCACACTTAAATATCATAAGGACAAGTTCATTATACCCCTCTTGAAGCACCACCAACCATAATGTCCGCAGTAGAATCGATCGTTTGTGAATGAAATAATCACAATCGTTTTTTGTTCAAAGGTCTCATAAGTTTTGAAAACGTCAAACGAGTAACTGAAATTCTGGGCACGTATCTAACGGATGAGGAAATTGAGGAAATGATCGATGATGCCGATAAGGATTTTGATGGCTTCGTAAGTTTTTTATCACTTAAATTAGGTCGATTTGATGTGCTGTCCAATCTATCCGCCCTACTCATCCGCTGCTGTCGCCATTGTTTTGAATGAACACGCCGCCGCCGCCGGCTTAATTCTGCCATTGTTTGGGAGTCCATTCCCACCAAACCGAACCCGAGGTTGCTTACTTTTTAAATTAGTTATGAATTTATGATTGACGCAAGTCGCGGTAATGAGCCAGCTAAATAAAATATTTGTTTTACAGGTTTCTGTTCAAGAATTTATGAGGATGATCAAGAATTCTGTCAATATAGTCACCCCATGAAAATATATGGAGACATTGTTAACTACCTAATAAAATATTTCATTTTATATTACCTACGCTCATTTGTTCATTCTTTATTTAAAAATCAAATATAAGACTAAAATCTACTTTAAATTTGTATTATTTTGTTCTTCTTCGTTAACCAGAAACCTTTTTGACTAAGCATGATTTCAAACTTCGACTTCGAGTTTACAGTTCTTTACATGGCGTTCCTTCATTACATATTTCCTTTACCACGTACAGTTTACTTTTAAATTAAATTGAAAAAGGATTCCCAGTTGTCATCATCTCCTGAAATTGGACTCTTTCTAGAACAAATGGAATGTATGCAATATAGAAGTATGAAGTAGCTAATTCTATAATCTAAAAAACTCATTCACTTTTATATATTATCTATCCAGAAGGTTTTTTTTCGAATGGTTATGTAATTGGATTCGTATATTAATTATGCAAGGATTTATCTGATGTCGACATTTTCTCTGATTCATTGAGTAAATTCAGTCACAAAAAATCTTGAGAAGCCATTAGAGTTTTGGTTAAGTACCTACATCATATAAAAGTCTTTAAAGACAATATTACTACTTAATAGTGTTCAGTGTTTCATAGTTTTGTAAGTAATTTTGTTTTGAGTTTATATTTCTATGTATAATTGAATCTGGCAGCACTGGTGTCTATTACCCATGAGTATTTTACCTGTGGTCTATTATCTATGTTATTAGTTATCTGTGGTCACATGTGCATGTGACGTCACGTTTGTCAAAGGAAGTTATGGTCTAGTCTGTGGTTATGATCGTTATTTTGAATATTTTGAAAACGTATATATGGTTTAAAATTATCTTTGCTTTTAGTTAAAGTTTAAACTAGAATGGTTTGTTGGTTATTCAAGCAAGTTGACGTGCATTACTAAATAATTAAGATAGCTAGGTTCAGGTCCAAAAAGCAAGAACTAAGAAGGTCTAGAAGAACTAAGTAATATGATGGGTAAGACTTGAATTTTACATGAAAAAGTATTTTGGGCAGGAAGATTCTTACTAATACGAACTGGGTCAGTTAGATAGTATCAAAGACTACTTATATAATCGCAGACACGAATAAAGAAATCGAATTCCGAATCAATGGATATTTCAATTTGAAAAATTGAAACTAAAATAAATAAAATCTTTTCTTTATAATAGAGGGACACAGGCATATGGGTAACCTGATGGGATACCAGAGGTATAATAGGTGCATTGCCGGCTTTGAAGGACACATTTTACATTCTTGAAGAACTTTTACATGTTATAGCTATGTCGGATATGAAATTCCTCAGATACAGGTCCACTTAGACCCAGGACAACTTCATTCATTCACTAGCATATTCAGCTATGTACTTTCCAAACGTGATGAAAAAATTGAATAATAATCATTGTTTCAGAAACCATTCATACCTTAGGGAACAATCTCAATGTGCTATTATTTATAATGTAAAATGGTAAAGGACAGAATAAAATAACAGCCCATTTATTAGCTATTGAAATACCAATATAAAAAATATTCACCATGAACAAGCAAGATTGATTAACTTTAAACAGGTCACAATAAATACGGGGATTAACATTCTAGCATGTCTAATCTATTACCCAACTTTTTCTCTTCTTCAAAACTTCTAGAAAAAATTGAAAAAGCCTTAACATAAATATTTGCTTTGCAGACACTGAAGAGGTGTCATCGGAAGATAAATGTGAGCATCTTATGAATGTAGTAGTGGAGTCTCGGAAGAGGTTCGGAAAGATGTGTGTGGACTACCAGCAGAAGACTTCCTTGATGGAAAACAAAATGCTGAACCTTCAGCTCGAAACTATTGCAAACTACAGATTCAAATCAAAACAACAAGTACCAGATATTGATGCTGACTCCATGTACAATGATGTAGAAGACTTCGGCGTTGAGACCATGGAGAGAAGAAAACGGATAGAGGAATTGAGAAAGAAGATAAGTAACACACAGGAAGTCGTTTTGCAATTCAAGAATGATAAGTTGACTCAACGACTGCAGAAGACTGCGGAGAACTTACTGGCGAATGCAAAGAATAAAAATTGTCCCTGATAATTTGGCGGTAGTTTTATTCACTTTAATTTCATAATTTATTTTATTTTAAACTTTAGAACCATACAACAGTACAGATACCAAGTTACTTAAAGCTAAAAGCATGATCTGCCAGTCTACGTAGATAGTAGGAGATTACGTGATGGTGGTATAGGAAATGATATAAATAAATAAATTATAATATCATAGACTAAATGCAGGTATTACAATATAAATACCATTCATACACTCATGATTATTTTATACAGTATGATATTATTTTATTGGACAGTGTATAGTTAGTAACAAATGTAACAATTTTATTAAAATTTAATTTATTTTATCTGCCTGCTGCCCTCTTCTGAAAATATAAATTTCCATCCAAATGTTTATAATTACCATCCTCCACGTAGAGATGGCGTAGATTGTGTTGTGTGTCTGAAAATTGTACGATATATTTTCATTTATTTCTATTCTTGAAAAAAATAAAACAAGTAAGTTATATTGGTTTTTAAATATATTTACATACCGTTATTTTCAATCTGTATTTTCACGATTGGAATCTGTATTGGTAACCATAGACTTTCTGATACGTTTTTAATTTCACAAATCTTAATTTTCATTTAAAATAATAACAGTATGCTCTGTTATAATATAATAATATAATTATTAAAAAATTGTCCAGTAATTTACCATGGTAACATACCTACCACAATCTATACTCAACACATTGCTGCGTGAATAGATCGCTTTGTAGTTGCTAGGATACCTTATTAATTTAATTGACAGCTATTCATGGAATCAAAAATACTGGACAACAAAAGCTTCAAGTCTTGAACCTAAGCTGTCTGTAATAAAAGGAAGGCTTTGCGCTGTATTTATTTGCTTAAAAATCCTCAATTAAGTTGATCACGCATTGACTATGGCGGACATTCAAGGTATTTTTAAGCAACACTGTGTTGTACCAGATGTTTTATATACAGCACCATCCGAATTTTTGGAGATACAGTATCCAGGTGGGCTTAAAGTTGATATCGGTAAAGAACTTACTCCAACGCAAGTTAAAGATAAACCCACTGCGAAATGGGCAAGCAAAGACACAGAATATTATACTTTGGCAATGGTCGATCCCGATGCCCCTAGTCGTGAAAATCCAAAGTTTAGAGAATGGCATCACTGGCTAGTGGGAAATATCTACGGTGGCGATATTGCGAAAGGTGAAACTTTATCGGACTATATTGGATCGGGTCCACCTAAAGGGACCGGTCTGCATCGATATGTTTTTATAATTTACAAGCAGCCTGAAAAATGTGACTTTTCCAAGGTACCAAAATTACCTAGTAATTCTGCTGATAATAGGGGAAAATTCTCCATTGCAAAGTTTGCACAGAAATTTCAATTGGGTACACCTGTAGCTGGAAACTTCTACGTAGCGAAATACGACGATTACGTTCCAAAGCTGTATGCAAAATTGAAAGGCTAAGAACCGATACATTAAATATAAAAATTATTCATGAATAGCAAGCTTTAGATGTAAAAAACCAAACGAGCGCGTGTCTATGGTCTCAATCGATCTTTATATCCGCCTCCGCGTGACAATCTCATTTTTTTGGTAAAGTCAAGTCGCCATTTATTCCGCCATTACTTTCTGGAGTTAGCGTAAATTAGACGTTGTTCGGCCTGCGCGCATAAATCGCGGAGCATTATCAGTGACATTTGTTTGGTGTTCGTGCGTAGTATCGCAGCTTTTCGTTGGAACAAAGAGTAGTTACGTTCAATCGTATGTCCATCCAGAATCTCAACACATTCGACCCATTCGCCGATGCTATCAAAAGCTCGGAAGACGATGTGCAAGATGGTCTAGTCCACGTCCGGATCCAACAACGGAACGGACGTAAGACGCTGACAACGGTGCAAGGGCTCTCGTCGGAATATGACCTGAAGAAGATCGTGCGGGCATGCAAGAAGGAGTTCGCGTGCAACGGTACCGTGGTGGAGCACCCGGAATACGGCGAGGTGCTTCAGCTTCAGGGCGACCAGCGCGAGAACATTTGCCAGTGGCTGACCAAGTCGGGCCTCGTCAAGCCCGAGCAGCTGAAGGTGCACGGTTTCTAGGCCGCGCGTAGCTACATCGACAAGTAACATGTTCACCCCATCGTGACATCATCATAGTTGTAATGAGAGCGGTCGCGTTATAACCCTATCGAATATTTAAATATGTATCTAGAAAGCACCGACGTATACAGAGAATCGTACTCCGGGCTTCGGCCCGCACGCCTTGTGCCTTGCAACCTGTAATGTAATATAAAAAGTTGAAATATTTTTGAATCGTCGACGCCGTCTCAACGTCTTGAACAGCCTTAGTTGCAATTACGCCGAACGAAATAGTCAATAACCACTTTGTTTTGTTACGACATAATATTAAATTGCTGTATTGATTAAATGATGTGTCTCAATTTTTAATAAACATGTGTTTGTACGTGGTATTTTTCATTCAATTTAGCCCCCGTGGCAACCCGCTTTATAACGGGACCGCTAACCTGCTTGCAGATACAATGAGTATGAGTGAAAGGAATGTAAGAATAAGAAGGCGCATTGCAATGTGGTAAATTTCCACTTAAGTTGGGAGTCGTCACGCAATTCTAACATGGCAGTGACCTCTTGGTGATCCAAATTCTCTGCAATATTCGCGTTGGCATTTTTCTTAGGTTAACTATTGCTGTCACTGTCAACTTAACTTCCTAGCTAATCTAGAAGGCGGGAAAATCTCGAGATAACGAAACAAAGGCTATTGTTAAATTGTTATTTCAATGATAGTGTACCCCGTGTAATATTTATAATAAAATAAGCATTACTAGATGCATTAATTTATGGAAATAGCCAATCAGGTTACACAAAACATACAAGATAGTGTACCAACCTATTAACTGATTATGTTATGATACCGTTTACCTTGTGGACTTTGGCATTTCAGTATATTATACCTATTACTAAGTAATCTGTTTCGTCACAAGGAAACGGATTGATGACTCATGTCCTCATTTTAGTGTCGAGGCAATGTTGAGGTCATCTACATTACAAATCCCATACGTCTATCTATGTATGTATCTAGGTATTGGAACAGTTATTAGTATTACACAAACATTATGTCATACAAAAGCTTTGATTTGAAGGGTAGGTATTTAATTTATCATAAAATATACAATTTCATAATATTTTCCTTATGTTGCTAGGTAGCTTGCATGTTATTTCGGGTTGTTCATAAATGATTATCATAAATATTTCAATAACAGGTAGGTACCAATGACGTAAGAAAAAGAGCGGACACCGCCTCAAAGTAAGAACTGAAGCACCCATAGGGGTCCAGCTTGCTATACAACCAAGTCCGGCACGCTCACATTCACACTACAGTGGTCCAGTCCAGCCGCCCGCCATTACGCATAGAAGCGCGCCCGCACACAGCTACGCGGCCGCCATTGCTTCAATAATTTCTTTGCGAGACTGTCAGCTCTTTTTATTACGTCCATTGTACCTACATTACATTGAACAAACCTCCCCTTGTCCAGAGGTGGGCGTAAACGGCTGCAACACAGTTTTCAAACTATAGCAGTCATTTA